>ML818246.1:113572-128932 GCA_009831015.1 Picea engelmannii
TGATGAAATTCTTGTTTTAGGAAAGCCGAAACCTTAAAAACACAAAAAATAAAAATCTAGGCCTTAAAGATAAAAGATTTTAAGATATGTTTCAACAATTATTATCGAGAAATTGAAGGGATACAACCTACAACAAACCCATTTTAACTTCCTCTTCGTTCTCTCATAGTCTCCTATCTCAGAATACAATATTTTCTCTCATCCTTAGCTACAATACATTTCTCTCATAAAAGAGGGTTTCCTTCTAGGGAAAAAAACCATAACATAATTTCTACTATTAGATCTGTGAACTTATAATGAACGGTCCAAATTTACAATGTTAGGGTTTTTTTCCCTAGAAGGCAACCCTCTTTTATGAGGGAAATGTATTGCATCTATGGATGGTGGTGAATATTGTATTCTGAGAGAGGAGACTGTGAGAGAAAGAAGAGGAAGTTACAGCGGGTTTTGATATAGGTTGTATCCCTTCATTTGCTGGATAATAATAAAGGAAGGACCTGGAAATTTCTCTGGTGGACGTAGCCCACACTGGGTGAACCACGTAAATCTGTGTCTCTCTTGTATTGTGTGTCTTATGTGTTTTGTTTCTGCATTTGTTTTATTTTATTGCTTCGTGGTCCTGTTTTTCTAACACAGTCTACCTACTAACTATCAATATTTGTAGTGAAACAAGTAGACTTGTACATATTGTAAATAGTAGGAGCTAAAAGAAGAAAAAGGAATACAAAAATAAAAAAAATGAACAAAAATAAAAAAAAAATAAGTAATTAGGAGTAATAAGTAATTCAGGAATGACATCACATAGCAATTGGTGTGACATAATTTGGAAGACTGCGCACAGGAAAATTAGACACCGCGCAAATAACCGGAAAAAGTGAAAACATTAATGATCGGGTTTATAAAAAGGGGAAAGCACGGGAAAGTTTGACACTTAGAAAATTTTGACCAACCGAGCACTTGAGAGCACGAGAAAAGGGTGATTGAGAAAGAGGAGGAATCATTCGATTGTGTGCAAAACTAACTAGATGGAACCCCTGAAGGTTGGCACTCCCAGCCAATTCGTACGAGCAACCTGACACTCAAGCAAGAAGAAAGAATGAATGGAAGAACTAGAGAATTTTGCGGAGATGGAGGATGCAAAAAACTATGAGACTGAATTGATCAGTCACACTGGGATAGAGGAAGAACTTTCAACTAAGGAATAGGTGCAAGTGGTTCAAAGCGTAGAAAACCCTAATAGTAGTGTGAACCCTAGTTATGAGAACCCTATAGAAAAGGATAAAAAGAAACAACAGGTCGTAGAAGAAGTAGAAGGCCAATAGGAAATGGAGGGAGAAGAAGAAGAAGCACTTGAGGATGAATCCAAAGAGGAAAACTTAGTTGTAGGTCAAAAGAGGAAAGCACCAAGAATGGTGGAAATTACTTTACCCCATTTTCCAGACATTGTAGTCACAATGGAAGACATATTAGGGAAGGTGTCGAAGCTAAAGTATGTGGACCATGATATAACTGACATAGATAAGTTTCTTGAATTTTCACATGAAGTGTACTTGGAGAAAATGGGGGAGGTAGGATCCCTAGGGAAACCTATTCTGGAGCTAGCGCAGTGGGTTACAGGTCTCTATAATTTAAGCGTTCTGAATCTGTTGGACATACTGTATTTTGGGCATGATAAAAATGTGGGTCTTTGTGTAAAAACGTCATAGGCTAAGGTACATGGAGGTATCATGTGGATGGACAGGAAATTCCCCATATATGTGGATCTCATAGCGAAGATCACAAGGTTACCTACTAGCGAGGCAAAGCTAGAGGACTATTTGGATAATAAATCCAGAGATAAAGAGATTGTAAATGAAGTAAAAACAGAGTTCAGGACAAATAGGGGAACCCAAGGACTAATAATAAAGGATATTAATGATCATGAAACCAAGTTTTCTACAAAATTGATGGCTTGTAAACTATTGAGAAAGTGTAGAAAGGAATAATCCCCAGCAGGAGTGATAACAATAGTTGCGCAGTTCACAAAGGGCGTAGTATTTATTTGGGCACCATACTTGTTGAATCAATTTCTGGTAGATTGTAGAGATGCACAGGATAATGGAATAGAATTACATTACTCCTAGTTTCTAATACTGATAGCATTGGTGTGCTAGAAGGATCCCAAGTTTTCATCTTTTCTAGATAGGAAGGGGAAATGTTATGCAACGCACTATGAAACTTTGTGGCATGCAAAGGACCCCAAGAACCAGTAGGCTAACAACGTAGTATTCTCCATGTTATTGGAGGATATGCAACAGAGGACAACCAATGTCTAGAGGATCCTAGTTGACGTGGTTCAAGGGAATGAAGGGATTTCCAGTTTTAAGGCTTCAAGACATCATTTGTGGATGCGGGCCACAAGGGACCCAAAGACAAATTTGTTGGAAATGAGATATTGCACATAAAGGGAAGAGGTAGACTAGATTGTGAAACATTGGCCTGTGTAGTGGAAGGTTCCAACAACACAAAGTAAAGTATCAAAACCTAAGGAGCCATCAGAATCAATAACACCCAAAAAGACAAGAAGTCCAACAGAAAATACAAGGAAGGTTGTAGAGTGTGGCCAGGTTTCAGGAAGTAGCGCAACCAGCGAAAAGACCAGAAAGAAAAAGACAATATCAAGAACTTAAGTCAAAGGGGATGTAAATAAGGATAGTTCGCATCCGAAGGAAGTAAAATATGGGGAAACAACAAAGAATAAAATGGAGGCACGGACCTCAACCCCAAATAAGAAGAGAACAGGAACACAGGAGGCAGAAATTAGGAAAAAGATGAAGTATCACAAAAATACTCCAACCATCACTATTATAGAGGACGATGTTGAGTTGGTCGCTGACAAATTCCAAGACAAATCAGAGGATGTAATACATGCAGCAGAGGCACAAAGGGGAAAAATCATGGAAAAAATAGTAGAAGTACATGACATCTTATAGAGTGTTGGGATAATTAATTGTTGTAACAAATTCCCACATAAATGTCAACCAGGTTCGTAAACTGATGAACAACAAGAACAGTATGTAGGAAAATGATAGAAGCGTACCCTAATTTGTATTTCAAGGAGCAAGATAACTAGGTAACCTACCAATCATGCATGCACATAAGCAAAGCAACCACTAATCCACACAGATAATCAATAACCAAGATAAGGAATCAACTATTTAAACTATATTCTATGTATGGAAAGAAATCAACTATTTATCAGTGCAAGAAAGAAATAAGAAACAAACAGAAACATAATAGCAATTACTCAGGAAGATGTTTATATCAGTCAACAGTATGGATCCACTCAAGTATCCATATAATCGTGTTCTTGGACTAGAATAAGACTAATCAGATTGAGAGTAATTCCTAATGATTAATCCTATTCTTAACCTAAATTGTTTACTTCACAACAAGCAGGACAGACTTCATGGTACTACTGCATTCTTACCCATAGACAACAAATCAGCGTCCAGGGGAATGACTCTGAACTAGCCTTGCCACAAATATTGATACTTAAATTGGTGAGTGAAGCAACGAGATAACAATACTTTGTAAAGAAAACTCACAGCTACCAGTAAGGAATGTAAACACACAATTTTCACTCTATTGAAACTAAACTCAAATGTAAACACATAGTTTGCACTCTATTAAAACTAAGCTTGTGTTCCTTGAAATATCATCTCTCTTTTGCTAAAGCACCTCTATAGGTCACACCACACTTATCAAGAAAAAAACTCAAATCTCAGAGACGGGATCCTATTAATCACTTAAAGACCTATGCCCTTAATACCACAGAGTTAGAGAATGAAGGCAACAACTAAATCCTTTGTGAATACAATTCATTCTTCCAACAGTCAAAGAGTATTTAAAGTTTCCTGATATGTGGCGAGGTCATCACAAAACTTATATCAATTCTTAATATTAATTATTCTTATCTATGATAGGAAAACAAGGTAGATTCTTAAGCAGATGGAATTTATAGGATGATCATGCCTTACATTCCAGACCTTTAGAATTTTCTCATAAACCAGTCTTCATTAACCAATGTCAAAACTTTACTTATTTTATTACAACTCCAAGTTGTCACGCACACAGTGGGTAATCTCAACATCTTAGTTTAGTTTGATCATTAGATCATATGACCTCTTAAATTTATCAACAAGTGTGTGAAGCATTTAGATTAGACATTCATGGTTAAATAAGCTTCCAATGAACCTTGGAACATGTTTGAATTTCAAGCTTGTATAGGAAGGATATATAATTTAGTAAGTTGCAAATATTTATTCATTCATCCACAAATCTATCTGTCCATATGGAAACCTTTCCATTGTACTAAGGGAAGTTTGGTTTACAACACATGAAAATCCCCAGTGGGTAAAGAACACACAGAACTCAAATGAAACCTATAGTTTAGTGATCACTCCACACAAATCCATCCATAAGCATAGCTAAAAAAAATAGAGAACACATAATATACAAATAACTCAACTTACCAATGGAGGTGGGCCCACACCTTCCCAAGTAGTGAGTGGGAACGATTCAGTAACTCACAAAGTTATAAACAAAAGTGAAGCAAAACTTGATTAATATCAAATGTAAATCTTCAATCGTCTCACAACATATCCATCACAATATGAAGAATAAGAAATAAGTAACATGGTATTTTTATTATATTCAGCAAAGGGTATATACATATCAATTTTTACACAGAGTGAATCCCTCTATATATCAAGTTCTAAGCATATATCAGATTACATTGTTTTCACCTGTTCTTTTGGACTAAGGGGTAAAAATGACTTATCAAAACTAAAATATCTTACTAATCATGATTTCCTCTATCTTAGGAAATCGTTCTAATGATCTTAGATATCGTTTATGTGCTAAGTTTTGACCATGATCTGATGTTGTGCTGGAATACATGCTTATGGGTTTTGAGGTTTATTGTAGTACAGAGGAATGTTGGGTGCAAGTGCAATGGTCAACACCCATCTCATGGGTCACACGAACAATACCCATATCGCTAGCTCCATCATGGGCACACGCAACTAGGAGAAGCCACAACCTCAGGTACTGGAATGCATGTGCTGGTACTGAAAGGCCAAGAATAGTGCAAGAACAGTTGTTACATTGAAAAGGTAAGTGTACTTTTATCATTGGTAAAAATATAGCCAAAATATCCTAATTAATTTATTAAGAACTTCATAAAATATTGAAATAAACAACTTTTACCTCATGTTACAATAAATATCTTTAGGCAAGCAAAAAGGGTAGAAGTAGGAGACAATAAGTTGGATTTCAATGCCTAGGTGGGAAATAAATGGCCAAAATAGGTGTATGGTGAGTGAAAAAATGGGAGCTCAACACAAAGACTACAAATAAATACAGCGCATCATCCAACAACGCAGCAAACAAAAAAAGAACAAGAAACATCAGTGCAAGAAGACCAAGAAGAAACTGTGAAGACATTAGTAGTAAGCAGTGACAGGTTTAAAGTCACACTATAAATGTGGGAGATGGATGAGCATGCAGCACAAATACCAGTAAAGGACATGGACCATATGGAGTTGGTCCTAGTGAAAATACCCACAAAGGCATTATATGGACTGCAAGCGAGTGTAATGCAGGAAGTACAATCTAGAGCTAGGGAGGACGCCACCAACCTAGCGCTTGGTCGCGAGGTGAAGGAAATTTTACAAGGGACATGTGAAAAAAATGCTAGAAAAGGAGGAAGAGAAGTATCGCGCAGACAATTTAGAGAAGAATCTTACAAAGGTATACAGGAGTATACCCGACTGCATGCATGCACTGGAGGTTACAACAGAAGAGAACATATCACAGATTGCACAGACCATGGAAAGATATATACAAGAAATAACAGAGTTGATAGAGAAGTTAACTCTAAGCACACCTCCGGAAGTGTGGGAGTAGAGAGATAGAGGTTACTACACACGTAGAGAGTATGGCACGGAAGGTTAAAGAAGTGGAAGAACTGTATAATAGGACTGCACATATTTGGACAAGCCTATAAGAGGATGAAAAGATCCAACAGCTCAAGAAGAGGGAGGAAAAATTGAACATGGTGATTCAGGAATTGAAAAAGAGACAGAAAAACATGGAAATATCCCTTATAATTAAGGTCGTGTAGGAATTAAAAAACTTGCAGGTAGAAGTAAAGACTGTGCAGGAGAAGAAACAAGAAAGGCAAGCTCAATTGGAGCCATTTCAGCAACAAGCAGAAGGAATGATAGATGAGCTCCAAATAGAGAAGGAAAGATGGGAACATATGCTACCATAAAGTAGAGAAGAGATAAGAGAGAACATAACAATGTAGGGTTTGGAGACACTAGTAGGGAAGAGCGCAGAGGCTAAAGAGAAAGTGATAGCATTAGGAAAGAAGTTTCATGCACTGGAGGTAGCACTACAAAAGGTGCATTAAGACTAAGTCGCTCGAGAAAAGACACATGTTAGTGTTGGGGGCCTGTTGGAGAAGGCATGTTTGGAGAAAAACGCAACAAGTGACATAGATCGAACCAATAAAGAGATCGCACCATATTTTGAGGAGAAGCAGCATGCACGACAGGATTTGCAGAAATCTGACGCAAATATGGAGAAACCTAGCCTAGTTAGGGTTAGGATTTTGGGATGTATTGTAAGTGTTTTAACACAATTTTGTAATAAAATTAAGGAGTATGAGGTATATTATAGGAGGATCATCATAATTATTATCCACTTGTTAGTGAGTGAGTGTGACAAGTCTATTTTGGAGAACCTGTTTTGGAGTATTTGTTAGTCGAAGTCTGTTTTGAGAATTGTAGAGCTCAGATGAGGTCGAAGTAGCTGAGGGTCAGGTCGCTAATGGTGGAGCTTGGTATGATCCTCATATGCCTCACTACTCTTTTCTATTATGAAATGCATGCAGTGCTCTTTTGATGAATCAGAAAATAAGAAGAAGATCTTTGTGGGTGTAGCCCCACAGGGGTGAACCATTGTAAAACCATGTGTGCAATGTGTTTTAATGTGTTACTATGTTTGTAGTTATTATTGAATGGTTAGATAGGCGAATGGATAATTTATTTATAGCATGCACTAGATTAAATATGAAAATAAATGAATTAATTAATGGATCTGATGAATAGTATAATAGAATGCATGGTTAATTAGAGATAAGAAGTAAGAAAGAACATCCCCCAATATCTTCCATGATTGCAGACATTTGCATCTTGCAGTACCCTATAAACCATCACGGTTGAGACTACATTGTGAACTCTGTGTGTGGCATAGTATTGTTTTTTACCATAAGGGTCGATGGTGATAAGGGTTTTGTTGGAGAATGATGGTAGAACCCAAGTTAGCCCATAAGTCCAACAATTTTCATTTGTGCAAAAACATAAATTTTAAGTGAATTGTTTAATATTATTTGTGTAAAGGGGAAATATTAGGGTTGTTGATCCCTAGCCTTGTGGTTTACCATAAAATTATGTGGACAAACTATCTTAGTGATATTTTGTATAAATAGAGATCATAAGATCTCATTTTATATCATAACTCTCCCATTGTGAGAAGTATTGGATGGGAATTTTTGCTATCTTTGGCTAGTTTCTCTCTTGTGCTCTTGTGTATGGCTATATCTTCAGTAATTGGTTGATGGAAGTGATACACTAGTGTTGGAAGGATCTTTTTTTATATTGTGGTGATTTGTCTTAGATCTTTTCCTTGAATTGGTAATTATTTTTATAGTGTGCTATCATTTTTTATTCAATCTAGGGTTATTTGCTAGAGCTAGGTGGGAAGTATAAGGGCATACACCCCCACCTTAGTCTCCATCATTTATGCTTACATTTTATTGGTTTAACAAGGATTTTCTAAGATAAGTATAAGTGCATACACCCTCTTAGCCTAAACCCTAGCTAGGGATACTTGCCTTGGGGAGTAAGAGGATTTACACCCCCAAGGAAGTATTACCTCTAGCTCATTATTTGATTGACTCCATTAACCCAATCATTAAAGGCACTAGTCATTTACTTGTTGCATTGGATAAATAAATTGTTTCCTTGGTAAACATGAAATTTTTAAGTTTTGAAGTTGCCTCTTTGGGAAGTTGTTCCTTGAGCCTTTGGCTCTCTTGCCTCATTGAGGCATCCCATTTCAACCATTAATTCTTTTTGTTTTTACAAAACTAACCTACATCCATAAGGCTGCAGAAAATCTAACTCTTTAACGCCTAATAACTCCTAAACTAACCATAGTAGGACTAACCCCCAATTTTTCCATAATTCTCTACTAACCCTAGCGCACTTGTTAAGCTAGTTAGAAGTAGTTTTCATTGGCTGATTTTTCTTCTATAAAGCTTATTTTTCTACATCCATAAGGCTGATAAATATCTCTGAAGCAATATTTTTTTTCATCCTTTCTTTTGTGCTAAATTATTGCTTTATCATTGTTGGATTAAGATAGCTTTCACTCGCTTGTCTCTTTCTTATTCAATCATACTGTTAGCACTTATTTTTCATCCTTCAATATCTTTTATGAGCTGATATATATCATTTGATTTTTCTTCAATTAAGGACAGCAAGATTAACTTGCTTTTCCAACTAACATATTGCAAGTATCCTTGGTTTTCATTGTCTCTTGGGAAGGTACTTTACTATCGGCAGGTCACTCAACTCACTTGGAAACCCTTAAGCCTTCCCAAGACTCTTTTCCAAGCTCTTTATACCACTTATAATTGACCTCTAGGGACATCAATTCATACTTATCATTTTCCATATCATTTATCCCTAGGGTCACTGATATTCCCCCCTTGAGGTGACTAACTCACCTCTAAAGTGACGGGAACACCTATCTAAGGTGACAATGGGTAGGTGCTCTCCTAGTTGTCACCAATTGGTGTTTAGGTCAGTATTTTCCCAACCTACAACTTGTGTGATAAAATTTTGGTTTCATTGTCAGGGAGGATTTTGAATCCTCTTCGGAACCATAATGACACTTTGACAAGTTATCTCGAAGCCTTTATCCCTTAGCTTTCCTGGAAACTTCACCCAAGGGATGTTCCCTTTCCAAATTTCTTGATGAGCTCCTATTGAACCTCATCTAGTGACTCCACCTTCCCAGAACCCTTCCTCTTCCAATCATTTTTCCCCTAGAAGTTTCAATCCTTCTAAGGTTTAACAAATAAGGCCTCCTCTCAAGTCTCCCATTGTCAAAAACCTCTTTCAGGGTACCCTTCCCCTTGCTCCAATGGCTTACCCTTGGTAAAATTACTTCTATAAACCCCTTAACATGTCCACTATCCAAGGATACTCCAATACAATGCCAAAAGAGTCTAACAAGTGATTGTAGAAGTTCCTAAGAAACAATGTAGTGATCGTTGACGCTCATCTTTATGTCATGGGCTGAGACATGGAAAATTCATCTATAGAACATGAAGACATGGACAAGAGGTTATTCACTTCATCACCGATTGAAGAATCTCTTGATTGGTTCAAAGGCCTCCCTAACAATCATCTCACTTCCTATAAATATTTTGGAAACTTATTTAAGAGCAGGTGAGCAACAAAGACAGACAGTGGGACACTTGGAGCTCAATTAAATCAGATAAAGAAAAAGGAAAATGAGACAGTGGAGGAATTCAATACCATATTTGACAGGTTGTACAACCAGATTCCAACAGATTTTTGTCCTATGGCCTCATTGGTTCATCTCCTTTATCTGAACGCTTTTGAAGGGAAATTTTGTTTCATTTTGAAAGACAAGAATCCCACATCGTTGGCACAAGCCAAGGAGTACAAGGTTGACATTGAAGAGAATCTCCTTGATTCAAGGGTGGAACCTTTTCAGTAACCTTGTGTCAAGGCAGAAGAAAAAACTAAAGTTTCCATTTGTTGTAGCGCAATCTGTACTTTCCCAAAGCCCAAGGTAAGTGAAACAAGATTAGCATAACAAGGGGGTGATCTATCACTATCACCTTAATAGGAAACCCCTTTATGTTTAGGACTATGTTAATATTACCCCAAGGGAGACATCCCTAGTGACCTAAAGGGTTGATGAAGCTAGAGTAAGGATTCAAAGATACCCCCCTCTCAGTGGTCACTCAAGTCAAAAGGTCTTTATGTCTTAAAATATCAACCAAATGCAATGGATGAAGTGTACATGCCTTGAACAAGTCAACAAATCAAAATATGGTAGTTTCAAGTACAAAATAATATTAGTACTTCAATAAGATAGTAAACCATTGAAATCTATGCTAGATGATATAAACTTGCAGCAAAGTGAAAGTTTACAACAAAAATAAGTATTTTCTAACAGCTTCAATAAATATTCCTCAAAATTGCTTGAAAAGACAATGAAAATATCACATTTACTAGACATAATGATAATCAATTGTCACAAGAAAAGTTAGAACTGTTTAGCTAGCATTAAATGTAGATTTTACAGAAAATGTGTTGCATCAAGATGGTTGTGGCAGTTATTTATAACAACAACAAGTAAATTAGTTTTCTAGGCTAGGTTAGTGTTAGTTTTAGTTAGTGAAAGATATAAAGTTTAAGGTTTGAGTGTTGGTTTGATCTCTGAACAAAAGGAGTGTAAGGACTAGTGCCTTTAAAGGGTTATGGCGTCAAAAGTTCAGCAACATTCATTTGGAGTAAGCAACAAAATGATTATGTTTATCCAAGTAAACGATAAATCTTCGAAGAGTAGTGAGTTAAGTATTCTTAGGATTCAATCTTAGGGGAGGTGAGCTACTAGAGAATAGGCACTTCTAGGCCCTTGTGGTTTTCCTCCTTATTAAATAATTGAAAGAAATATTTATATGCAACCACAATTAATCAATGCCTCTAAAGTCCTATCACTTTAGGGATTTAGAGGCTTGACAATATAAACCAATTAGGCAAAGTCTAGCAAATACAAAGTGAAGAAGTAGTAACTTAAGTTCTTCACTTCTAGATTTTATCAAGCATGCAATTTCATAATATTTATCATGAGAAAGAAAATATACCATAACCATTCAAAAGTAATGACAAAAAGCATATTTACTTACTTCACCAAGAATAATCATGCATGAAAACACTAGATTACCAAATGACTTCACCAAAATTGATCGAAGTTGGAAGTAAAAGACTCCAAGAGAGGTGTGCATCACAATTTCATCCAATAAACCCTAAGTAGGGCGTGAATTTCAGTCCTCTCCTCTTGTGTGAGGATTTGTTATGTTAAAATGAGAGTACTTTATCTATATTTATACAAAACTTTGACCCTTAGTTAATTTTAGGTCAAAATTAAGGCCGACCTATCCAATTTACATTAAAAATCAAATTTGACATAAATAAAAATAATTAGCATCTAAAGACACCTCCAAGGGTGATGTCATTCCCTTCTAGCATGACGTTGAGGCCCTAAGGTGGAACATTGAGCCTAAAATATAGGGTGCTTGGCCTCCAAAGGCCCCAAATGAATCTCACACATGCCATTAAGCTCATGAATGCCTCCAAAATGAAAACCCTAGATTTGGATGACGTCAAAGGTCATGATGGTGACATCATGGGACTTCAAGGGCCAACGTCCATGTGGAAGAGAAAGATCCCCCCTGGGTCTAGGTCTACCAGGGTGCCTCCAAAGGAAACATCCTTCTTTCTTCCTAGTGAAAATATTCAATGTCTTCTTGCCTATGTTTGGGGTTACAACATCCATTTGTGGACTTTAAGAGCCCATGAAAGTATGAGCTAATCATTTCCTCATGTGTACATGTACACCAGGAAAAGTCCTGCAACAAAAATAAGTATTCCCTCTAGGGATTCATAATTCATAGGGATCATAACATGTAAATCAAATCCAATAATTAAATTACCCAAACATGTGCATCAAACCCCCCTTAACCCAGACAAATACTCAAAGACATTATGCAATTTGACAAGTTAGGTTTGTAGAAGTCCTCAGAGTGTCCTATTGGGATAACCTCCCTTAAGTTTGGGTTGTTTCCCAAGTGGGAGCCAATCCAAGTCATGTAAGTGTATGAGGTGGCATGGGGTAAGTGTTTGCGCATGGGGTGCAGTAATAACAGGGAAATGTAAGTCTTACCCGTGGGTGCCTTTGTAGAGGGCGAGTTGCACCTTGTCATAAATGTAATTGTTTCTTAGCCCATTCATTTCCTTTTAGCTTTAGTTATTTTGATCTTTTTCTTTTTTTCTTCAAGGGAAAATTTGAGGGCGATTGTCCTGGCTTGATGACCAGAGGTGACAGTGTTATCCACAAACACTTCATGGAAATGAGAAGGATGGCTCGTGATGAGACCTCCTTTCTCTTAGCTATGCCACCAAGAGACACTACCCTAGTTTGGTGACCATACAGGTGGTAGTGTCATACCGGTACATGCCCATGGTCATAATAGGTCGACTCATGATGAGACATCCTATCCACCAACTAGTACCTTGATTATTTATGTATCTTATGGGTTCCCTTTTCTTATTGAGAATTTTTTTACTTCTTTCTCATGAATCCCTGGATGAAGCATCTCAAATGTTTCAACATTTTATTTTATTTCTTTCCATCTACTTTTACCCTCTGGGCCTCTAGCCCCTTCTTCCCACAAGGCAAGTTACAATTGTTCCTAGTGTGGCGATTCCCAATGCTCAAACAAGGATAAGGGAAATGAGAGGAATAAAGATGGAAAGTGGTACTTATGGAGGGAATGGAAGATGACCTTTCATAGACCCATCTAGTGGCAACCCATCCTAAAGGGAGATCAACTTACTAGGGCACCATGTCCCCCTTTCAGGTATGAACGAGGAAACGAGCATAATTTCCAAGCAAACATCATGAAATGAAGAATAATTCAATGCAATATATTCAAGTGCTTCAAAAATCAGAGTGACGCATACCATGATACCCGGACTCATTTCCTCATGGAGAAAGACTTACTTCTACTTCAAGATCGGGCCAGTGGGGATGGATATTGTTGTTGATCATGAATGGATTGCACTGAAGAAAAGAGGGGACCTTTGGGGGCATGCTCAAGTAATTTTCCTCTCGGTACTCCATGTATAGAACATGTGGGCCTCGAGAAGTGATGTCCTTAGTTATCCCTTGGGTAGGGGATAACATCTGGCTCCAACTTAGGGACATGTGCTCACCATAGAGTGCATGAGAACCTCAACATATCTGGTATGACATGTTCCTTCTAAATATCAACAAAAGGTATTAGTAATCCTTAGGGTGTCAATATCACCCCTTGTTCATATATGATATAATAAAATAAAGATCATCTCTAATCTAGCATGTGATCATGAGAATACATATATACATAATGAAACAATACAATATGAAAATGAAACTACAACTATGCTAATATGATATATAAATGGTATATACGATGGATGTAAATGCCCACCTACCTCTACTTACTTGTTGGTTGAATGCTAGGTGTATTCATATAACCAGTGAAACCATCCCAACAATATTTCATGATACCTACCTTTGTGATTTTTCATAAATCAAAACAATGACAAGTTAAGCAAAAAAATAACATGAGTTGCATCATGCATCATATCATGGGAATTTGTAAAGTCTAGCTCATGAAGGCAGGAGGGAGGGACAAAATTATGCCAAGTTACACTTCTAGGAAAGTGCTCAAACCATCTCAAAAAGGGATCGTGAAAAATCAAAGGCTCAAAAGACTAACCCAAAGAGTCTGAAGGTTGGTTGCCTTGGACGTCATCACATCCTGAGGTCTGGGAAGGGACCAGCAAGAATATAGAGGATGATTGGCAATTTTTTAAGGGAAAGTTGAAAGACTGAGATAACAAACTTCTTTTTAAGGTATTCAACCTACCCTTGAATTCTAAAAGAAGGTGTTTCTCTGGAGAAAACTTAAGACAAGGCACATGTTTCCCAACTGCACCCTTAATGACATAGCGAGGTAAAGTAATCGAAGGAGGCTGTAAAACCTTGTCACAATTACCATGCTTCAGGAAAGAAATGTCCTCACCCTTACCAAGGTCTGATCACAATGGTGGTTGATAATCTTCTTCATGGAATAAATTCAAGTTCTCAAAGGAATAATCATCAAAATCCTCAAGGTATGACCAAAAATCAT
This sequence comes from Picea engelmannii, assembly GCA_009831015.1. Taxonomy (NCBI): domain Eukaryota; kingdom Viridiplantae; phylum Streptophyta; class Pinopsida; order Pinales; family Pinaceae; genus Picea; species Picea engelmannii. Next base: position 127,683 of record ML818246.1, read on the forward strand.
CAGGAGAACATAGAACTAGGTCATCCTTGGGTGTTTGGAAAATGTCTATAACTATATCATATCCTTGTTGCCAAATGTCAGAATTATTAGTAACCCAATATGATAGTTGTAAAGGAAACTTTTGGAAATGATCCTCAATATTGTAAATAGGGTCCCCATCATAGCCAATCACATCCCATTTATGTTTCCTGACATGTATGAACTCATCAATATTATCAATCATGTATTACCTTTATCATAACATGAAGGGTTTAAAACATCCAAGGGATCCTCTCACACTTCTTCACTTTCCAAATAAAAAAATAAATCATCTTCAAAATATTGGAAAGGGAAACAATTTACCGTATTCATTTCTTCCTATGCAGGAGTGTCAAAGATTTGGATAACTTCATCAAATGGAAAATTACGCATCAGTTCCTCATCCTCATGACTTACCCCTACATCTTCATCTTCATAATATGGAGGGACTAGCTCATCCAAGGGTTCCCTTTCTTCTTCACCTTTTGAATCATAGAATAAGGTATCATCAAAAACCTAAAAAGGAAAGTGACTAACCTCATCCTCTTCTTCTTGTGAAAGAGGAATAAGATTTGGGGTGGCTTCACCAGAGGGAGGAGAACACATTAATACTTCATCATCATGTTTAATATCTTCATGATCTCTCTCTTTAACCAAATCCTCATTATCCTTACCAGAAGCATAAGTAAATTCTTTTTCTTCCCCATGGGATTGGTAACCTTCATCAATATCTCTCTCCTCAAACTCTTGTTCATCGATGACTTGCTCCAACCCTTTCGAGAATTATTCAACAGAGGTCTCAAGGAAAGGTATCCTCTTAGTAATATCTGGGGTATCTTTGGGCTCACCAATATTTACTTCTAGAACAAATGATTTTTCTTACTTGGATGAGGATATGTTTGCTGCAAATTTTGTGGCCATGTCATAAGTTTTTTTATCGAGCATGAATTCTAATTTTCCTGATAATTCCCTTATATAGAGGAAAATGAGGAATTGGGGTCCAGGACGATGGGTTCTAGGGAGTTGTAGTGACAGCTTCTGGAACCTGGTATGGAACTGTCTAACGGCCTCATTCTCAGCCTTCTTTATGTGCATAAGTCTTTGTAGTAACATTCCTAGATCCTCTTTGGAATTCCATATTTTGAGGAAAACTTCCTCTAGTTGATCCATAGATGTAATACTAGCATTATGAAGACCATCATACCATCTTCTAGCATTGTCACGAAGAGTAG
>ML818246.1:144889-157948 GCA_009831015.1 Picea engelmannii
CCATGACAATCCAGTCAAGAAGTAAATTTCCTCAATATCTAAGGACAGTGTGTGGACCCCCACATGAAATACCTGCTGATCGGGATCCCACATATGCACAAGGTACTCAAATAACCTGACTTGGGCCCTCATGCCCGGGATACAAAAGTACTTCAGAAGGCCACAGTTTATCAAAGCAGCAATAGTGGGTGGATGATTTTCGACAATGGAATTGTCTTCTTCGTGCTCCCTTTTGCGCCATTTGAGAACCATTTTGATGGCCAATTACCTGCATAAGAAGCACAAAAAGAGGATTAGCAACTCTATTCATGAATTGGTTCTTTTTTATTGAGTAAATTCTTAAAAAACTTGTGTGCTTTTTGGTTCTCACAGGTTCCCTTTGGGCACAGTGCGAGAACCTCGCAAGATGTTGTGGGCTCACCTGCGAGAATCACCCATTCTCGCAGGTCCCATGTACCCCACCTACGAGAATGGATGAGAACAAGTAGGGCTCATGAAATCAACTCAAAAAATGAATTTTAACCAATGAAAATGCAAAATTAAACCATGAAAGAGTAGAAGACAAAGAGCCTACCTCAATATCGTTGACGTCTCACCGAATGGACGCTCAGAACTCCCGCAATCTGACGTTGAACTTCAAGGGTAAAAGAGCGTTTTTTGAGCTCAAATAGTGGAAAAGTGAAAATGATATGGTAAAAAGAGTTTTGCTCCTTTATATTTACTTTTACCATGTTATTTGGTTTTTTATGATTATTTATCTATTAAACCCTAATCCCTAATGTCCTTTTGAGTGTAACTTTTGCAGGCGTAATGACTTCGATGTTCATATACAGGGATGCGGACATAATTTTTCTTTTTTCATCCATGTTTTGATTGTTTTTTATGGTTTTTGTATAAAACCTCGAGCGTGGTCTTTGTCCGTTCTTGTGCTCAAAAATACATGAGAACGCGATCGAGCATACTTTTATCACTTTTTCGGGCTCAACAAGGTTATACGAAAAAGGAACCCCCCTGGAGTCCTCTTTAAGCTCTTTTAAGACTCTCTAAACATGAAAAGATAGCCGGGCGACCTTGATATTTCCATGCTCGATAGAGTATCTGAAGAAAGCGTCTAGTGAGCGATAATTTCTCTTTTTCAGTCTCATCAGACTATTTTATGAAAAAGGAACTGAGAGAGTTCTCTTTTAAGTGTTTTTCCAAACTCTATAATCATGAAAAACCTTCGAGATTTCTATCTTTAGACTCGTTAAACAAACATCGACAGACCCATAATGGGACCGAACCACTCCTTCTTAGGGTTCGTTAAACATACTCCGAAGGAATTATCTGAAGGATAAGCTTATATCAACAAGCATATGTTATCCTCCTCAAGCTTGCGTAAAAATAAAGAGGTACTCGCCAGAAATGGTGGGGGAAAATTTGGGAAAGGGATATGTTATCATCTTCGTATCGATTGGCAGTAAGTGTCGCTCTTGAACATGACACCCCCCATTCATTATATTTGAAGCCGGTTTGGGAAATCCATTTATCTCTCATTTGATTTGCTACAAGGTCATTCTTTGTGTTGTCTTTGAGTCAATGTTGCCAAATCATTGGTCGTGTCGTTCATATGTTCAAGAGAAGTCCATATGAAACCTCTATTGAGTCGGTCATCTGCAGTTGTCCATTCTCTCTGTGTCGGCCTTCCCTGTGTCCAGTTCAATTTACATCATACTCTGTTTCACCTTCAAAATATGTTACTCATTTCGTGTCATTGATGGGGGATACATCAAGGCCCTCCTGTGATGGGTTTTGTTCCGTCGACTTCAACTCATTATCCAGACTCAAGACTTAGAAATTCTTTGGTACCTTGGAGCTTGCATGCCTCAATGGCAGGTTTCCTCACTTTCGACAGTGGGTTTACATCATTGACCCCTGATCGGAAGATTCCATCGGCTGTTTGACTTCAACTCACTCATTCACACTCGATGGATAGTACTAGAGTACCTTGGGAGTCATTGACATCAATGGTGATTTCCCTCGCACTTGTTAACGGTTTCATCAATAACCGGTAATCAAGTGGTTTCTGCCATGTTCGATTTCAACACATCTAATCACATGGTTAGATTCATACTTTTGGGCGACGAGATTGAAGACCCTGGATATCATATCTTTGTCCAGGCTGCGATGGAGTATGTATAATTTGTGACACATAGATCCACTGTGTATTTCTCGTGGCTATGTCGTCTTAATTTGAAATTTCTCGCATATATCCACAGTGTATTCCTGGTGGCTATGCTATATTTTGACGGCATGGATCCACAGTGTATGATTGGTGGCCATGAACTATGTCTACAATTGTCATCCGTCTATGATCTGAGTATGGGAATGCCTACCTCATAATTGATATATATGATATTCCGTAGATGCTTGGGTGTTTGCACATTTTCGACTAGGTGTGCTCCTGGTTTCTGACACACACATGCAGCTTAAAAAGTCTTTCGACTATCACTGGTTCCGGCCTCATAATTTGGGGGGAATTCTGTTACCCATGATTTTTTTCATCATGGTGATGTATTGATGTTGGTGTATTCAGGCTCTTCATAAGAACTTTCTCCTAAGAAAAGTTATGTTCATCTCTTCCCAGAAGACTCATTTTTGAAGAGAGTTCGCAGGTTGCTAGTATCCCAGGGTGAGAGAATGCCTGATTCTCGCAGGATGCCTTAAGCTGGGGTGTGAAATTCTCGCACTGTGTAACAAATCTAGGGTGTGAACCTTCTCTAAAGCATGGAAAAAGATGAATTCTCGATGTTTCTAGAAGGGAATCTTCTAGAAGAATGGGTTGGCATTCGAATGGTTATATTTGTACTGGATTCCTTGATATTGTGGGATCATTCTTATCTAAGTAACCATCTCATTCTCTCCTATATATTGATGGAATTCTCATGGAAAAGGTTAAGAAAGATTCATTGGAGAATTGGTGAAAGAATTTCGTGAAGGACTAAGCTTGAACAGAAGCTTGGAGACTCTAGAAATTCTATCAAGAGAATTTGATCTTCTTCATACAAGGATTGAGCAAGTGTGTGTGTTGGAGCCAAGAGCCATCAAAAGGAATCTTGTGACATCAAGGCGATCAGGTTGTAATCTTTACTTTCAATCAATATCATATAGTGGCGTGTCCCTTTCCCATAAATCTATTCTCACTTTATTGTGTAATTCCTTGATCATACACATAAGTTGACAATTGAATATATTTTTCTATCTTCACTTTGGTTGGTTTGTGTTGTCTTGGTCTTGACCTCACGAGAGAACTGGAGCGAAGCGGGAGCAACAAAGACCCTAGGAAGCGATACTAAGGTATGTTACTTGTTCATTCCTACTAGTTAATTCAATGGTCAAAACTTAGCAAAAGAGTCATGTATTGTCCTGTTTTGTTCTAGATCCAGGTGGATCTAGGGAGATATGTTAGTGTCTGCACCTACCGATTAGTCCGATAACATGATTGGGCTCGAAAGGCCCCAAATAAATCCCACACGTGCCACTAGGCTCATGAATTCCTCCAAAATGAAAACCATATCTCTAGATGACATTTAGAGTCATGATGGTGACATCCTGGGCCTTCAAGGGCCAACATCCATGTGGAAGATAAATATCCCTCTGGGTCTAAGTCTACCAGGCTGCCTCCAAAGGAAACATCCTTCTTTCCTCCTGGTGTAAATATTCATTGTATTCTTTCCCCTGGCTAGGATTACAACATCCATTTGTGGGATTTAATCCCCCTTGAAGGTCCAAGCTAATAATTCTCTCATGTGTATTTGTCCTCCGGGAAAATTCCTACAGCAACAACAAGTATGTCCTCCAAGGATTCATAAGTCACAGAGATCATAACATGTAAATCACAACCAATAATTAAATTACCCAAACATGTGCATCAAACCCCTATTAACCCAGACAAATGCTCAAAGACGTTATGCAATTTGACAAGTTGGGTTTGGAGAAGGCCTTAGAGTGTCCTATTGGGCTAACCTCCCTTACATTTGGGTTGTTTCCTGGGTGGGAGCCAATCCAAGTCATGTAAGTGTATGAGGTGGCATGGGGTAAGTTTTTGGGCATGGGGTGCAGTAATAACAGGGAAATGTAAGTCTTACCCATGGTTTCTTTTGTAGAGGGTGAGTTACACCTTGTCATAAATGCATTCTTTTCCTAGCCCATTCATTGCCTTTTAGCTTTAGTTATTTTGATCCTTTTTTTTTATGCTTCAAGGGAAAAGTTGAGGGTCACTGTCCTGGCTTGATGACCAGAGGTGGCAGTGTTATCCACAAACACTTCATGAAAATGAGAAGATTGGCTCGTGATGAGACGACATTTCTCTTGTCTATGCCACCAAGAGCCACTACCCTAGTTTGGTGACCAGACAGGTGGTAGTTTCATACCGGTACATGCCCATGGTCATAATAGTCTGGGTCATGATGAGACCTCCTATCCACCAACTCGTACCTTGAGTGTTTATGTATCTTATGGGTTCCCTTTTCTTCTTTAGAATATTTTTACTACTTTCTTAGGAATCCCTAGGCAAAGCATATCAAAGGTTTCAACATTGTCTTTTATCTCTTGCCATCTACTTTTACCATCTAGGCCTTTATCCCCTTCTTCCCACAAGGGTACAACCCTTCCTAGTGTGGCTAATCCCAATGCTAAAACAAGGATAAGGTAAATGAGAGGAATAAATATGGAAAGTGGTATGTATGGAGGGAACGGACAATGGAATTTCATAGACCCATCTAGTGGAAACCCATACTAAAGGGAGATCAACTTAATAGTGCACCATGTCACCCTTCCATGTATGAACATGGAAAAGAGCATAATTTCCAAGAAAACGTCATGAAATGAAGACGAATTCAATGCAACATATTCAAGTGCTTCAAAAATCAGAGTGACGCGTACCATGATACCCGGACTCATTACCTCATGAAGCAAGACTTATTGTTACTTTAGGACCATGCCGATGGGGATGGATATTGTTGTTGTTGATTAATGGACTACACTAATGAAAAGAGGGGCCATCCAGGGCCATACTCAAGTAATCTGCCTCTCGGTACTCCATGTCTAGGACCTATGGGCCTCGCAATGTGATCTCCTTAGTTATACCTAGGGTATGGGATAACACCAACAAAAATGCTCCTAATACAACTTCCCTATTGACTCAGAAGATACATCATATGAGTACATAGTTTACCTAGGTGAAGAATCAGATTATCGGTCGTCTAACCACTGTAGAGAGGAAAAAATATATTCCTAGACCTTAGTTTTCCATACAATATAGAGATGTCACGGGCTGGAAACCAAGGCCTCAGCAAGAGGAAAAGGTTCGGATACTTTGAAACCACTTGGGATGATTGAGCTAGAATATTAGTGCCTTCCATGCCAAGAACCGCCCAGAGAAGATGAATTCCCCTTACGGGATGAATATTCTCCTGACGATATGAATTTCATTGATATGATCTACTTGTTCAAAAAAGAACAATTTACACAATAATAGATCAATGAAGTCGGAAGATGAGGGGAAAGAGAGGGGATACTTAGGGCCTTGAGTCATTTAATAGATGATCGAAAGAACGAATTAAGGAGCAGGTAATATTTGACCTACACTAGAAGAAATAAATCTCCATCCCCTCCATCATAGCCTGACACTCCTCTTCCATGAGTAGAGAAGGTGGCCCCACCACCTCCACCTTTGATACATGATTTACTTCCTAATCCAACTCTTGCAGACGAGATTTAGTTGAATATAGATGTTGCAAGCATGTTTGGAAAACTAAATATGGCAGTCCCAGTGACAGAGATGTGTAATATCCCTTTTGTGAAAAGGGAAATTTGGAAAGTATTACAAGTTCCAACCAAGAAGGAATGTATCTATATTGGCCAAGAGACATGAATCCTTTCTTCTATATTTTATTAGGCATGAATAGCCTCCGCTTAAATAATTGCATGCTTGATTTTGGGGCCTCAGCAAATGTCATGCCATTAAAGGTGATGGAACAATGTGGTATAAAGAAAACCTGATCCTATGGAAATGTATGCAATATTTATTCTAGGAGGGTCAAGGTATTTGGGGTGTGTGAGAACGTTGAGGTTTTTTTGATTGATTTTCCACATATCAGCCTCATCATGGACATATTAGTGATCGATGTTCTAGATGTTTGGGGGATTCTCGTGTCAAGGACCCAGTCCTCTGCCCTTGGGGTTTTTCTTAGCATGAGCCTTACCCATGCATACATTCCCATGGGAGATGTCACTTATGAGATATTACGTAGCCCGTAAATAAATGATAAACATGTGATAGATCTGAGTGGCCCTAATTATGTCAATGAACACAATTATGATGTGCCTCCACAGATTATTGAGTATGATCCATCTGAGCTACCCTTCATACATGGATACTCCATAGATATGTTTATCCCATGGATATATGAATACAAAGATAAAATTTCAAAATACCATGGGAAGGAGCTAGGGTATATCCATATTTTAAGAAAAGAAGGTGAAAAACATGAAAAAATTCATCAAAGAGATGGTCTGCACAGAGACTCCTTCATATCCATGCATTGAGAATACACCTTGAATCAATTTCAATGAAGGAAGTATTGCAGTCATGTGGGACAAGAGAAAGGGCAATATAGGTATGACCAGAGAAATGACAACTCATGGCTTGGCCCTTACATAATCAAGAATAAGTCTGATACAGAAAAGTACTATCTGACAGCCTTAGATGGGAGAAATATGCCATTACAAGTGGATGGATCGCTTCTCCAACCTTATGTTTAGGTAACATTAATTCTTCAAGGCCCATGCCCCAGGTAAGTAGGTAGGTCATATTTATTTCCTTTCATTTTCATATTGATTGCTCATATTAGTTTAGAATCATTTCATATTTCATTTTTCTCTACTTGCACATCGATTTCATGCTTAGTTGAGAATTTTTTTTAAAAAGCCAAAAATTTATTTTCTAGATTAGTTTTCATTTTTTATTTTTATGTATATGGATAAAGGGTGATAGCAGGACCCTAGATTCCCTGATGCTTTTGTCTAAGTTTTGACAGGAACATGTCAACCAAGAGATGTCGTGGTTCTCATGCACTCTACAACGAGCACATGTCCCCAAGTAAGAGTCAGATGTTATCCCAATTTTGTGGGATAACTAAGGAGATTATGTCTCAAGGACCTCATGTTTGATATATGGAGTACCAAGAGACTACATGACCAATAGTGTCTACTTACATAGACAGAGACCCTTCTCACCACCATAGACGTCATAGATTTTTCAGATGGCATCCACCATGCCATCTAGCTTCCAAGAGGAATTGGGTCTTACTCCATGAGGTACAAGTCAGGTATTATGGTGAGTGTCATTTAAATATTTGTGGAATTTTAGTATGTTGTATCTTAGACTACTTTAGATTTCATGACATATGCTTGGACATTATGCCTTTTTCCTTGTTTCACGTTGGTGGTTGACATTGTGCCTATTATCGCACAGTTTGTAGCTAGGTCAAATGGCTATAAGATAGAAGGCCAAATTGGAGACGTCCCCGGTAACATAGAGTTTTGAAGAGGCAAAGGTTTAAAATTCAAAGTAAAGTTCCCCCTTCACAGGTCACCACCAAAACAGATAGTCCCGGCTAAACAACCAAAAATAAAGTGTAGGCCCAAAGAAGAACACCTGCCCGGAACAAAGAAACAACAAACAAATATATGCAAGCTATAATTAATGGGTTAGTACTTCATAAGACTATCTGATATCAATATATAAGCAATTATGACAATAAATATTGACGAAGTCAATGTTTGTTAATACAGCAATGAAATAATATCAATTCACCAATAATTGTCAAGATGATGTAGCAATCAATGTATCCAATCAATACTTTATTCAATAAATGCATTAAACCATCATTCAATTGCCTAATAAATGAAATTTGTTGCATCAAGATGAAATAGCCAAGGGTGACGTCATCCTTTTAGGGTTAGTAGTTAGTTAGGGTTTCAATTTAGCAAAGGTTTTGAGAGTTGTTTGATTACTTTCACTTCAATGTTGGAGGCTCAAGATCAGTGCCTAAGGGTTAATGGATTCAAAAGGTGAAGGATGCACAAGTTGAAGGGGATGAAATTTAAAGGACAAGAGGGAAATGTTTCAAGGTGTTGCTAAAGCAAGGCCTTAAAGATGGAACCCTAAGGGAGAGAGGCTCACTCCGGTGTTGCTAAAGCAAGGCTTCATGCTCTCTCCTCCTTCCCGGAAAAAAGATAGCTCAATGAAAAGAAAAATAAATACGAGTTTAAAGAGGGAGAGTGTTGCTAAGGCAAGGCTCTTTCATCAAACCCTAAAAGAAAATGGCCCTAGGTGTAGATAACCTAGGCCTGGGACGTCCTCTTCCTCTTGAAGTTTTAAAGGTACGACTAGCTAAAGGGAAGAAGAAAGAAGGAGTGTAGCTATGGTTAGGCTCTCTTCTTCTTCTTCAATGGATAAAAGGTTTTTCTATCAGGGGACATGAGACAATGACCTACTTGTGTGTTTGTCCCCTAGGGTTTTGATTCAGCAATATTTATAAATAGATGCAAGAAATTAAACTACAACCATTCAAATAAGACGTTTTGCATAAAAATACTTACAAATCATCAAACACATAACCATGCAACCCCTAGTTGTAAACCTTCCTTCAAGAAAAACACCATAGAATGCCAAACATCTCCTCCTTAAACAAGTTCGCCTTCCTTAGTTCATCCAATAACCCTAATAGGGCGCAAAAATTAGACCTCACTAGGGGAGTGAGTGATGTGTTATGATAAAATGAGAGTCAAAACCCTCAATATATACTATATCAATGACCTAATTTAACTTTTAGGTCATAAAAATGTCGACAAGGCCAAAATACCAAAATAATATTGTTTTGCATTAAATGTTCAATTTAAAATCCCTAAATGAGAAAAAGTGAGACGTCAAGCCCTCCTGAGGGAGACGTTAGGCATTTTTAGGGCCAGTGCAGCATCCAGAAGCCAAATGTTAGCCCTCCTTGGGCTCTTCCAAGCTACCACACGTGCCAACGACCCTATCCATCTTCCATGTGCTCACGATGACGTCAAAAGCCTCTTGGTGACATCCTGGGTCATTTGGGGCCAACGTTCCACTGCAAGTGGGTCAGCCCCCCTAATCCTAGCTCAGCCAAAGTTCCCTTGATGGAACGTCCTCTTCTTCTCTGGTGCAAAACCTCGGTCAAACATTGTCTTGTCCCTGCCCCTTTGATGGGGTCTCAGCAACCATCTAGTGGGCTCCTTAGCCCCATGGAGGTCCGAATTGATCATCTCCCCATGTGTATCAGTCCAAATGGTACCTGTCCACCGGGCATGGTCCTGCATGTCAAAAACTATGCCCTCCATGGGCTCATTAGTCACAGGGATCATAGCAATTTCAATCACATTTCATCATTAATATTATTAAAAATATGCATAAAAATACTGATACATCGGTCAATAGCTCAAATATATTACAAAAACCTACAATACAAGGTTGAAGAAAATGACAAGATGTCCTATTGGGCTAGTATCCACAAGGAAAGGAAAGTTTCTAGAAGGTTTCATCCAAGCCATGTAAGTGAGGTGATGTGGTTAGGGGATGTCCAGACATGTGGGTAGAGTGAGAGCCATGGATGCATAATGTTACCTGTGGGTGCCTTTGTAGAAGGTGAGTTGTACCCGTCATGGATGTAAATTTTTCCAAGCCCTTTCTTGCCTTTATTCTTTTCTTTATTTTTATTTTTATTCAAGGGATAACTAGAGGACACTGCCTTGGCATGGTGACCAGAGTTGACAGTGTTACCTACAAGTACTTTCACAGAGATGAGAAGGTTGCCTCATGATGAGACCCCCTTTCCCTTGGCCATGCAACCAAAATTCATTTCCCTGGCATGGTAACCAGATGGTGGCAATGTCATAGTGTTAGGTACCCATGAACATAATAGGCTAGCTCGTGATGAGATCCCCTTTCCTCTTGACTATGTCTTGTTTTGTTATTTTTTTGGGTCCCTCTTGTTTCTTGTTGAGAGGATTTTTATTGCCTTCTCGGGGATCCCTGGGTGAAGCATCTCAAGGTTTTACTTCTAGGATTTTATCGTTTACCAACTGATTTTACCTTCTGGGCCTTTAGCCCCTTCTTCCCACGAGATAAGGTGCAACCCTACAAACAGGTTAACCTAATGCCCAGACAAGGGGAATGGGATAAATGAGCGGGAGATAAGATGGAAAAGAGGTGGCATGATGGGAGCAGACGATGGCTCTTCAGAAATCCCCCTGTGGCAAACCAAAACCTATGGTACAGGCTTTCTAGGGCATCCTAACAATCTCCCCAAGCATGGTCAAGTGGGCTAATGTAAGATCCAAGCAATTGTCAGAGATAAAAAGAATCAGATGCATACATTTAATGGTTTTAATGATCAAAAGTGACACATACCATGATACCTAGACCAATTACCTCATGGAGCAAGAGCCTCCTCCGATACAAGACCAAGCCGAAGGTGATGGATGATGCTGCTGCTAAAAAGACAAGTCTAATGAAAGAAGAAATGGATGGGCTCTCCAGGGACATGCTTAGGTCAATCCTACTCTCGATACTCCATGTCTAGGACCCGTGGGCCTCGAGACATGATCTCCTGGTTATCCATAAAAATCAGGGATAACATATGTCTCCAACTCGAGGACATGTGCTCACCATAGAGCGCATGAGAACCTCAGCATCTCTGACATAACCTACAGACCTGCTCAAACTCGATAGGGGCATCAGTAACAAAAAATGGGGCGGTAATGCCACCCCAACATATATATATATATATATATATATATTGAAAAATAAAACTATCAGTAATGAAAATGTGAAAGTAAGATAACATGAAATGCAAATGGTATAATACACAAAAAATGCCTACTTACCTGTACTTAACTGTGAAATCAAGTCCCCCCACCCTGGTGGGGTTTGAGGAGGTGCCCGATGATGGGTAATGGGAACCTTCTTCCCTCCAAAGTGGATAGATAATACGAGTCATCAACTGATTCTATTCCAACTTTGAAGGGTCAGAGCCATGACTAAGTACTTACTTTTACATTAGTTGGCTCCCCTTTCTAGGTATCCCACATCCATACCATGTCTCCCTCTTTGTACTTTCTAACTTTGTATTTGGTTGTTCCCTGGACAACCCTAGTGTATTGTGCTGAGGAAGGAGGGTGGTCTTCTGCAGTAAAAACCTCTTGTTGAGATGGGTGAATTTGTACGTCATATTCATATTTCTTTAATATTTTCATCGTCCCAACTCCTTTGTCCTTGAATTCATCTAGGAGTCATTGATACTCTTCTCTCTTAGGCCATTCGATCTAATCAAAGTCCTCCTCTATTGCAAAGGGAATTTCTTTGGGAGAATACTTTTGAAGAATTTGTATCATCTCGCTTTGTGCCTTTTCATTATTGACGAGGTGAATAATATCTTGCACATGGTCCCCAGTTATTGGCACATTGAGTAGACAACCTACTATTCCATTTTTCAAAGGAAATTGCAAGAATGTGAGGTCCATCTCAAGGGCGCCACCTATCATTGCACCAAACTTCTTAGATAACAACATTCCCCATACATCTGGGACATCAACCACCACAATGTCGATGTGGACCATATTTTCAGGGTACTCCTTCAAGCGAACTTCAACATTCTCAACCACCCCATATGTGGGTATGGCTTTAGATTTGAAACCACATATGTTTTTGTAAGGACATGTGACCTTCAAGCCCACTTGTTGCATGACTTTGAGTGACATCATGTTGGCACCAACAACTGTATCTAACATGCAATTGTTGAGATTTTTGTCATTCATTGTCAAAGTCATGAAGAAAGGAGGGTTTTCACCATATTGGACCCTGAAGTGATCATCTTGCAGCATAATAGGGGGTCCATAGACTCATCTGATCCTAAAAAGAAAGTGTTAAATCATTCTTTGATGGATGGGATCTTGATTTCTTCCCTTAGGGGAACATTTACATGCATCTTTGATAATGACCCTTCGAAGTCAAAGTTCAAGTCAACCTTGGTAGCCTTAGATGTCTTGGGAAGAAGCATTTCCAAGGGTGGGGGATTTTCTTGATCAACTGCTGGTTGTTTCAAATTCCTTCTTCTGTATACCTGAAATTCTTGTTTTTTTAGCTTTTCTCGTGATTCTTGATCCAGGTTGTTGATCACCGCCATTCTTGCTGATCTGGCTGCTTCTTTCACGGCCTCCTGATGTTCTACTTCTGTGATATTTATCTAAGGAAAATCCATGAAACAATCAATGTTGTTGACTTGTTGATGGATACTATTGTAAGGGCACTCATGTTCCCAGTGTGCTTCGCTGCATTCCAGGCACCAAAGATTTTCATCAACAAGGATTGCGGGGGCCAAAGGGTTCGGAACTTCGTGCTCATTCTTTGGTTTATAAAATTGGCTCCCTTTCTGAAATCTCCCTTTGTACGAGACCCTGGGTGCATGGGTCTGGGATCTTTCCAATTTGATGATCCTGGTCATCATATCTCCTTGATTATTTATGATATCATCCATAGAAGCTTGTATTTTGGTGATACTGGTACATAGATCTGAAGTAGGCTCAACATTGTGAACTATCTTTGGTTTAGTGTCTATTCACCCCCTTGGGTTAGCAAAAGGCTCAATATTTGATGAAATAAGGTTTCCCTCTATTTTAGTAGCGAGCTCTTGGGCTTCTTGAATGGACTGGGGGATTTTGTCTCTAAGAAAATACCCTATTTGGCCATTGAAAGATCTGGTGTAAACATGGACGAGGTAATCATCTTTCAGATGATGGCTTGCGGGAATTATTTGTAGTAAAGTCTTGAATATGGTGTGGAACTCACAAATAGACTCATTTTCATACTTTTCAAGGTTATTTAGTCTTGTGAGAAGCATATTAGGGTCTTCTTTGACACTCCATCTTTTGAGAAAGGCCTCTTCAAATCTGTCCATAGTCTTGATGCTTCCATCGGGAAGGTTTAGGTAC
>ML818247.1:13157-26382 GCA_009831015.1 Picea engelmannii
CTTAGATGACACTGTTCTCTATCTTCTTTCAACACATATACATTATTTTCAGTCCTTATGCCTTTAACCACCACTTGTCCTGAGTTTATAGACTTTATCTTACAATCTTTGGAAGTGAACACCACTTCACATCCTCTATCACACATCTAACTTACACTGAGCAAGTTATGTTTCAGTCCATCTATAAGAAGGACATCCTGGGATTTTCCTTTTCCATTATTTAAGATCACCATCCCTTTACCCTTGATTTTACCCGGTTCATCTTTTCCAAAGGTTACATTTCCTATTTTTCTTTTACTTATAAACAAAAACTTATCCTTGTCTCTAGTCATGTGCTTGGAGCATCCACTGTCTATATACCAAGGGCTCTTTTGTCTTTGAGTTGACAACACTAATCCACACTTGTCACTTTCTTTCTTCTTCCAAACCTTGATATTTTTAGCAGAGGGATTCAAATCAGGTTCATAGTTCCTTAAGCGATAGTCAACAACTTTATGTCCATAATTATGATAGGTATAACATTCTAGTTCATTGAATAAAGGATCATAACGATTGTTATTCTTAATTTGTGTCGTTTTCCCATCCATCACATGATTTGCAGTCTATGGTTGTTTGTTACTTGGTTGTCTCATTATTTGTTGTGATAGATATATATACCTTGAATGTATTTATTGCTCATATCTAAATCTTAAAGAATAGTTTACAACTTTGTGACCAAAGTTAGAACAAAAAAAAACAATATCCATAGAAAAATCCTTGGTAGCTGGAAAATGGTTGTCTTCTTTGAGAAGATCAATTTCTTCCATGCTGAAGATTTCTCTGAGCAGAGGGTGCATTATATATTTGTTCTACAAATTCAATTCTGGTATTATTTCTTTCACTCTTCCTTCGTAGTTGATTATCTTCCTTTGTTTTTCCATATTCATTGTTGTCAATGAAAGTAGATTTAACAAACTTGATGGATTGTTTGTTGCTTCTCTAGCCACTACTTGATCCTTCTTCATAACCCAAACCATTTTTTAGATTTGGTTTTTGCTAGTGCTAGAAGTTGCCCCTAGACTGCTATAGGGTCAAGCCTAGCACATCTTCAGTTATTGCTATGATTTTATAAATAAGGATGTGTTTGGGTTTTGAAAGAAGGTGTATCAGGTAAAGTGGAAGAGAAAGAATAAAGGAATAATCCAAAATGCAGACTAATGAATCACCATTGGGCATGGAGTCAAGTAAACACTTTGTTAGATTGAAGGCCAGTAAACTGCACATCAGAAAAAATACTTATATGATGATGGTTAAAATAATGGAGAATGTGGCAAATAGTAGAACATCCACCAAACAAAGATTCTCTTTGCAAAATGGATTTGACAGGTACTTGAACAAACCACACAAACAACAGGTAGATCACAACAAATCTTGTTGCTCAAGAATCTATTGTTTATGGACAGTCATTGATTCTCAATGGCTGTAACTCATTCAAGCAAGAGGGAAAAACAAAATGGAAAATGAAGAAATCACAATCTGATAACACAACTCATAGGGATGTTTAATGTCAGAATGAATGCTTAATAAAACTACCCATAGGCTTACAATGCTCATACACAGGCGGATTAATCAAATTCTTCTCAGACCTTACCCTCTCGGGCCCTCACCCCCCTCTAGCTAAAGTTCATTCTCTCTCTTTTATAGATTTACAATGATACGTTTGTATTCCAAATTGATGGATCTAGGATTTCTAACTACAAAGATTAGTTTGTATTTTGATGGAAATGAAATCATAAAAATAAACTAAAACTAAACTAGTTATAATGAGATCTCAAATAGCCGATAATTGTTGGTCACAAATCTTCTTCAAAGGGGAATATTATTCTCCTTTGTGCTTTAAAGCCTCGAGTTGATATTGATGATAGAGATCTGTCACATATCTTTAACTATCGATTATGCTCTGCAAATCTGGAATTGTTCCTTATCTACTGATTTTGTGCCTGAGATTGATGTTTTTCTTGGAAAAGCTCTGCCACTTGTCTAAAATCCTGAAGATGTCTTTTCATCCTTTTTGATTGCTTGGAAATATGAGAATAACCTTCATTCCATCAAATATGCAATTGAGGTCGATCTTATGCTTATTCTTTGCCTTAGAATCGTGATCATGTAGCTGCCACTTCTTCCTTCAGTTTCCTTGTGAAATGCTTCCCACAATTTATCTTCTATCCCAATATTTCGAAACTCTATAAGACCTCATTCAACATCAATTGCATCATGAAATGTGAGTGACTGATTACTTCGGCCAATCTAGTACTGAAGGAATTTGTTTGCAATGTCCTCTTCCGCTCCATTGTTCTTGGTTCTTCACCAAAAATATATGAGCCAGGCCTGCTTAAATTGCACATCTTCAATATCTTCTTGGTTTAGTTCAAATTCCTCAACAAACTTTGGACTATCTACTGGATATTTCAAGTCAGGAAATGTTTGGCCCATGCGAAAAAGGTTTGGTCGACAATGTTGAGTCATTTCAAACACTACCGTATCCTCCACCTTCATAGAAGCAAGCTCACGCAAAATTTTCTTAACAGAGAGCATGCTCTCAATTGAAATTTATTTCATTTGGTCAAACTATCTCTCCTGTAGGCATGCATTTCCTTCATAATTTCTTCATATTATTTATATATTTCCTTGGTATACTTTGGCATTTTTAATTTGTTCTTGAATGGCAACTTACTCTTGAAGCTTCCCAAAGCCATGGTCTCATGTATTGTTCTGAAAACTAAATGCCCAAATTTATGATAACAAGAACCATAACTGCTGCATGTAAGGTCTTCCTTGAGATTTCCATGAATATCTGAGGGTTTCAAAACCTATTTTTGCACTATATTCATTTCCCTGGTGGTTGGCTTCCATGTGACTCGGTGTTTTAATCTTTAACTATGCATTCTGAATCTCGATCTATTTCTGCCAGCGTTGACACTTGGAGCAATTTGGGATTAAATACAATGCCCCTGGTGAACTCTCTCCTTGTGGCACTTTAGTAATTCTCTGTACTAGGCGTTCATAACCATGCTGAATATTAATTCTGAGCGTTCCTTGTGGCATTTTGATTTATGGTGTCTTGGCACTTGTTCTTTCTAATTGTGGTGCTTGGACATTAGGCTTTGACTTCCATCCTAATGGGCTTAATTAGATATTGGCTCTAAAACCAATATTTTTGTAAACAGAGCCCGGACACTAACTTTTGGCTTAAAAGCCCAAAAACTTTCATTTGTTCATGTTTACAAAATTTGCCCAAAACAAAATATGATAAAGATATAAATTAAAAACCTTTGACCTGAATTGATGTTGTGTTATGCTTTGTGTTTTAAAGCTAACTCTTGTTGTTTCCATTGTGTAGGTGTTTGGCTCATATGCTCTCGGCCGGTGTTTAGCACTTGAAGGTTTGCTAGAAAGCCAACTTGGCCATAATTTGAAATTTTGTCAGGGGACAACAGCTTGTAGAAGATGGAAAAAGACTTGGCTCAGGCTTCACCCTCAGCAACAAGTTTTGATAGCACACACTTACATTCCTATCCACTCAAAGAGGATTTTCAATACTCTCCCTGGAGGTGGTTTCTGATCTTCAAACCTTTCCATAGCATTATGAAAATCTGACCTTGAAAACTCTTCCTCCAAAATTGGTATTTGTGATTGAACCATTTTCACTTCCTGTCCAGCTTGGGACAATGAAGTGTATATTTGTTGATTATCACTCAATATTTCATCTGCAGTTGTATCTCCCTCAATCTGACAAGTACTTTTTCTCTTAAGTGATTTTCTTATCATGGAGAACCCTCTGTATAATTGGAAAAAAACTTTTCGGTGCTACAGGAATAACCCCATTCCTATAACAAGGATAAAATTGAATATTTAGTATCTAGATACTAACATTGGCTCCTTCTGGGGATGAAATACTCCCTTAGAGTTTCTAAGAACAAGAAGACCCTGTGCCTTAATCTTTTCCCATCTCAATCCTCTTTCCAAAATTTGCAATCTTAACCATACTTGAAAACAAAACTGAAAACATTGCTCTAGAAATATGGAATCAATATTTTCTGCAACCTATAACCCTGTTCATCATTTCCCTCAAGCCATCTCTGCTTTATTATTTTGTAATTGAAAAGTAACCACGAGTTGAAAAGCACACTATAAACTTAACTTATAATGAAAAGCCAAAACCTATCTAAAAATGACTGCTCTACTAATGACAAACTAAACTTGAACACCTGTTCTTGTGATGAACTTATTTATGTACACAGACCTATACTAATCAATCCACTTTCTTGATTAAGTAATATGATATTTCCAATGTAACCAATCAAACAACTGATTTAGAGAAGGGACTCCTGACCAGTCTTGAAATATTAGAATGAATAGTGATATAAGAAATTGTGACTCAAAATACAACTGAAACTGATATTCATGGTGCAAAAGAAATACAAAATCTGAAATAACAAAAATCTCCATGTATACTGCCACCGGATCATAAAAATCACCAGAAATAATACTTTTATAGAAAATGTATGCTTCGTTTCCTTGTTGATGATTCTCTTTGCATTCATCATAAGATGGTGGATTATAGCAGACTCTTGAACATGAAGATATTGAAATGGATTCATGATTATCATCTCCTTGAACAAAGAACTCAGGAAGTTGGTTCTTTGAAATTTCTAGAGGAACTTGAAACTTATCAGCATTCCCAGAAAAAGAAACATGAAACTGTGTGTTAAAGTCTGGATCTGGTTCATTGATTGTCAATGAAGAAACAATGTTTTGTTGATGATTCAGAACTTCAAAAGTATCATTATGATAAGAAAAATCCTGGGAATTTCTCTGAGCTAACAAGCATCCATATTCTTTTTCAAGTTCCTTAAGAAGCTTCTTTAAGAAATTAAATTTATCCTCTCTACTAGATACATTGTAAGAGTCTAAAAAATAGGATAAAACTGAAGAAGCATTTTCTTCCCATTCATCATAAGAAAACATACCTATCCATTCTTTGAAATCTTGAAGAAAAATAGGGTTTTCCACAAACTCTATTATCTTGGTAAATGAAGCAACTGGATCAGTAGTTGAACTTGCCATGTAGAAGCAATAGAGTCACCAATAAATCTTTAATCATGGATTCTTCAACCATGTGGAGTCGCTAGGTGAATAATAAGAAGTCTATAGTGTCAATCCTTAGTTCACCATCCAAAGCTAGATCTCATCGTTGTCATTCTTCTAGGGAAGCTTTCTTCATTGCTTCATCCCCGACAACGACGCCAAAATATGTTAGTGCTAGAAGTTTCCCCTAGATATAGGGTCAAGCCTGGCACATCTTCAGTTATTGCTATGATTTTATAAATAAGGATGTGTTTGGGTTTTGAAAGAAGGTGGCTCAGATAAAGTGGAAGAGAAAGAATAAAGGAATAAGCTAAAATGTAGACCAGTGAATAACCATTGGGCATGGAGTCAGGTAAACACTCTGTTAGATTGAAGGCCAGTAAATTGCATATCAGACAAAATACTTATATGATGATGGTTAAAAGAATGGAGAATGTGGCAAATAGTAGAACATCCACCAAATAGAGATTCCCTCTACAAAATGGATTTGACAGGTACTTGAACAAAGCACACAAACAACAGGAAAATCACAACAAATCTTGTTCCTCAAGAATCTATTGTTTATGGACATTCATTGATTCTCAATGGCTATAACTTGTTTAAGCAAGAGGGAAAAACAAAATGGAAAACGAAGAAATCACAATATGATAACACAACTCACAGGGATGTTCAATGTCAGAATGAATGCTTAATAAAACTTCCCATGGGCTTACAATGCTTATACACAAGCGGATTAATCAAATTCTTCTTAGGCCTTACCCTCTTGGGCCCTCACCCCCCTCTAGCTGAAGTTCATTCTCTCTCTTTTATAGATTTACAATGATATGTTTATATTCCAAATTGATGGATCTAGGATTTCTAACTACAGAGATTAGTTTGTATTTTTCTAGAAATGAAATCATAAAAATAAACTAAAACTAAACTGGTTATAATGAGATATCAAATAGTCGATAATTGTTGGTTAGAAATCTTCTTCAAAGGGGAATATTATTCTCCTTTTTTCTTTAAAGCCTTGAGTTGATCTTGATGATAGAGATCTGTCACATATCTTTAACTGTCGATTATGCCCTGCAAATCTGGAATTGTTCCTTATCTACTGATTTTGTGCCTGAGATCGATGTTCTGCCTAGAAAAGCTCTGCCACTTGTCTAAAGTCCTGAAGATGCCTTTTCATCCTTTTTGAATGCCTAGAAATATGGGAATAACCTTCGTTCCATCAAATCTGCAATTGATGTCGATCTTATGCTTATTCTTTGCCTTAGAATCATGATCATGTAGTTGATGCTTCTTCCTCCGCATTGTTCTTCTGATTAGTAACTTCTTGTTCAGTTTCCTTGTGAGATGCTTCCCACAATTTATCTTCTATCCCAAGCTTTCGAAACTCTATAAGACCTCGTTCAATGTCAACTGCATCATGAAATGTGAGTGACTGATTACTCCGGCCAATCTAGTACTGAAGGCATTTGTCCAGAAAGTCCTCTTCCACTCCATTGTTCTTGGTTCTTCACCAAAAATATATGAGCTAGCCTTGCTTAAATTGCACATCTTCAATCTCTTCCTAGTTCAATTCAAATGCCTCAACAAACTTTGGACTATCTACTGGAGATTTCAAGTCAGGAAATGTCTGGCCCACCCGAAAAAGGTTTGGTCGACAATGTTGAGTCATTTCAAACACTACTGTATCCTCCACCTTCATAGAAGCAAGCTCACACAAACTTTTATTAACAGAGAGCATGCTCTCAATTGAAATTTATTTCATTTGGTCAAACTATCTCTCCTATAGGCATGCATTTCCCTCATAATTTCTTCATATTATTTATATATTTCCTTGGTATACTTTGGCATTTTTAATTTGTTCTTGAACTACAACTTACTCTTGAAGCTTCCCAAAGGCGTGGTCTCGTGTATTGTTATGAAAACTAAATGCCCAAATTTATGATAACAAGAACCATAACTACTGCATGTAAGGTCTTCCTTGAGATTTCCTTGAATATCTGAGGGTTTCAAAACCTCCTTTTGCACTATATTCATTTCCCTGGTGGTTGGCTTCCATGTGACTTGGCGTTTTAATATTTAACTCTACATTCTGAGTCTCGATCTATTTTTGCCAGCGTTGACACTTGGAGCAATTTGGTATTAGATACAACACCCCTGGTGAACTCTCTCCTTTTGGCGCTTTAGTAATGCTCTGTACTAGGCATTCATAACCATGTTGAATATTAATTCTGAGCGTTCCCTGTGGCATTTTGATTTATGGTGTCTTGGCACTTGTTCTTTATAATTGTGGTGCTTGGACGTTAGGATTTGAATTACATCCTGATGGTATTTATTAGATATTGTCTCTAAAACCAATATTTTTGTAAACAGAGCCCGAACACTAACTTTTGGCTTAAAAGCCCAAAAACTTTCATTTGTTCATGTTTACAAAATTTGCCCAAAATAAATTATGATAGGGATATAAATTAAAAACCTTTGACCTGACTTGATGTTGTGTTATGCTTTGTGTTTTAAAGCTAACTCTTATTTTTTCCATTGTGCAGGTGTTTGGCTCATATGCTCTCGATTAGTGTTTATCACTTGAAGGTTTGCTAGAAAGACAACTTGGCCATAATTTGAAATTTTGTCAGGTGACAACAACTTGTAGAAGTTGGAAAAAGACTTAGCTCAGGCTTTAGGCTTAGGCTTCACCCTCAGCAACAATTTTTGATAAAACACACTCATATTCCTATCCACTCAAAGAGGATTTTTAATACTCTCCCCAGAGGTGGTTTCTGATCTTCAAACTTTTCCATAGTTGTATGAAAATCTGACCTTGAAAACTCTTCCTCCAAAATTGGTATTAGTGATTGAACCATTTTCACTTCCTGTCTAGCTTGGGACAATGGATTGTATATTAGTTGATGACCACTCAATATTTCATCTATAATTGTATCTCCCTCAATCTGACAAGTACTTTGTCTCTTAAGTGATTTTCCTATCAAGGAGAACCCTCTGTATAATTGAAAAAACACTTTCCGGTGCTACAGGAATAACCCCATTCTCGTAACAAGGATAAAATTGAATATTTAGTATCTAGATACTAACAATTTCCTTTGTTGATTCAGAATGAGGGCTAATCCTTCTGAGGCTTTAATACTCGGAAGATTACAGAGATACAATGCTATAAACTTCTCCATCTCTTTTCTAGTTTTCACTACTTCCAGAGCTTCACATCTTGCCTTCTTTTCTGATAACTGCTATTTTAGAATGTCTTAGATTTACTTTGCCTCTTCTAATTCCAATTTTAGCGGGGAAAAGTATTCATCAGGTTTTTTACTGCTTTTCTTGAACTGTATCAACAATTGTTTTTTCTTTCTCTTCTTAAGTCCGAGTCTGTCAATCTCTTCTAGAGCACTGATAAGTTCTCCTTCTAGGTCAACCACAACTTCTTTATCGTCAACAATACTTCCTATGATTTTATTATGATAATCCTCTTGGGCCATAAGCATAAAGTCATTGAACTTATCTTCACATGAGGAGTCACTATTTGTGTCTTCTGTAGAGTCATTATTGTTTACACATAAAATTTTATTTTTACCAAATATCTTGGGTTTGAACTTATTTTCACCTTCAGAATTCTGATCCTATTTCTTGTGTGGACATTTAGATGCAAAGTGACCTATATTTCCACAGTTAAAAAATTTGAAGGGAAACATGCCTTGGTACTTTCCTGATCCTTTCTTTAGTCTTCTCATGAATTTTGCTTCAATTTCATCAAGCTCAGAATCCTCATTCTTGTCTACTCTAAATGATGCTTCTCTAGAGGTGGGTTTATCTTTAGCTATCCTCATTTCATATGTTGTCAACATTCCTAGAATTTGATCAAAATCCAAATCCCTTAGATCATTAAGTTCTTCTATAGCTGATACCTTTGGGTTGAACCTATATGGCAGAGATCTCAAAATTTTCCGAACTAAAGAGGGTTCCTCAATTTTTTCACCAAGTGCTTTCATTGCATTTACTAGTTCTTCAACTCTCAGAAAGTACTTCCCAATAGTTTCATCTTCTTTCATCTGTAACTGTTCAAACTGTAGTCTATAGGTTTGAAGCTTGGCATCTTTTACCTTCTCATTACCTTCATAACTACTAATGAGTTTGTCCCACATGTCTTTGACAATTTCTAAATGCATAACTTTTACAAATTCTTCTTCTGCAAGCCCACTCAGAATAACATTAATAGCCTTAGTGTTGAAGCTAAATTCTAGCTTGTCATCCTTATTAGCTAGTACAACTGGCTTTACATAACCAGTCTCTACCACATCCCAGACATCTGCACCTAGGTCCATTATGTAGGTTCTCATCCTAACTTTCCAGAAGGCAAAGTTTGTTCCATTGAACAGGGGGGCCTTATTGGTCGAACTTTCTTCATGGATTGACATGTTTAATCTTCTTGATCTACCTTTAGATAAAAGGAACTGGCTCTGACACCAATTGTTGGAAAACTGAGAAGGGGGGGGGGTGAATCAGTTGTTACTGTGCTTAAACAATTATGCCCATTTTTAAACTCTTTACAAAACACTCAATGACGATCATAATAAAGCAGGGAAGTAAGCAATAGAATATTCAACATCAATCACACACATGAAATATACATAGACAAATATTTCCTGAGGAAACCCATAAAGGGAAAAACCTCTTCTTCTTGACATGATAAGTAATCTTTAATTTCTGTACATTATCATTCTTATGAGCTCCAACTCTTCTTGAGGCTACAACCTCTGTTTTACAAGCAACAACTTGCTGAGAGAACCAACTCTCTGGTTTCTCTACCACCCACTAGAAGGAAGCACCAACTCCTTGAGTGTTCCAACATCAACTGGATGGAAGAACCAATTTCCAGTCACATAGACACCAACCTGTATAACAGAGAACAATAGTTCTCCCTTGCACCACCCTGCCACCCTAGTTTTTTTGGCTGCAACCAGATGGAAGCTACAACTCCTTGTTTTCAAGCACCCACTTGAAACTCTGAGGACAACAGTCCTCCCTAGAACCTCCCTACTACCCTGATTATAAAAACTTTCTTACTGAAACTTATTACAGTGATACAATGTTTATCTATAGCTTACTAGTCTCATCAATGTTCTGCTACACTGTTATTCTCTGCATGCATCAGTGTCTTCTTGCTCACATTCTTCTTTGATCTTTCCCTTCTTCTTCTTTGTCTCTGAACACACATCTTGTCTTCCTCTTTCTCTCTCAGATATACATTTCTATTCTATGCGCTATGCCTCTTCTATGCGTTTCAGCTGCTGCACACAACCTTCTTTTCCTTGCATGAATAAATCTCAATAGAAGCAACCTCTGCATCTATATTTCGAACATATTTATCATACCAAGTACTTTTACCTATCGTCCATGCGACCCATCATATTCTTTGGTGATTACTCTGAGCATGTTCGTCATCATTTTCTTATCCTAAGATTATTTTCCCTCTCCGGCAATGCGACTCTTCGTCTTCTCTGTCACATTCAAGCTTTATCCTCTCTGTTGCAGTTACAGACTTCGACACTTTTCCATCTGTCAATTTTCTTTCTGATCAATCTTAATTCCAATGGAAGTTACCTTGATACTCTTCATATTCTCTAGTGATCACCCTAAATCCTCTTCGAATTCTCTAGCAGAAACCATCAGTGGTTTCTAGCAGTTACACCAAGAACCTCCGTGCACTTATGCCTTTGGAATCTTTCCCTTTTTGAGAAATTTATACAGTGGGATTTTAGCTTTTCTGGTTAATCCCCTTCCTTTCACATGACCATCGGCGGTGACCATATGCCTAACCAATAGTAATTTCACAATTTCTCATTTCGAGTGATCAACTGTGAGTCACCTTGGTTTTCCCAATTCGTGAATCTTCGAAATGGAGCCTAGCATTGCTAGATCCTTCCCTAAAATTCTCCTATGTGACCATGGCTATGTACACAAGCCAAGTTTTTGAGTACATCATGTTTTGCGACTTCGTGGGCCTTCGTTGTGCCTGATCAACGGTCCATGATCCTCGGTGATTCGACGGTCCAAATCTTCCTTCACGACTTGAGACTTTGTTCTTTGTTGTGATAGATCAACGGTCTAGAATCCTTTGTGATTCGACAGCCCAGATCTTCCTTCGTGACTCAAGACTTCGTTCTTTATTGTGACAGATCAACAGTTTAGAACCATTTGTGATCCGATGACCCATATATTTTTGCGATTTCGCATTTCACAACCTCCTGCTGTGATTTTCCTCCAAACTCATGATACACGAAACTCCAAAATGACTTCATATCAGATCAACGGTCCATATCTTTCCCTTTGATCGATGCCTACGATCAAATCGTGATTTCGCATTTTGTGATTTCCTGCTGTGAGTTGCCTCGAATCTCTTAACTCGCAAAACTCCAAAATGCTTCATATCAGATCAACGGTCGATATTTCTCGGTGATCCAACAACTATCCTTCGCCTCGGAACTTCAGACTTTGGGAATTTGGGGGAGTGTTGATGGTAAAACTCTCGAAGAAAAACTCTCAGGGTGATGTAACTCTTGCGTCACTCGATGACATGTCATGAACTGAGCAACTGCCACGTGTCACTTGGATTTTTGATTTCCACGTATCTGAAATGCCAAATCAACTTGAAACTTGTCATTGTCTGATCATGCCACATGTCCTTGCTGACGTAGTCTTCCAACAGTCCTTGATGAAGTTGGTTTTCCACGATCTAACGATCATATCTCTCCATCTAGCCAATGGCTGAGATCAAATCGTGATTTCACATTTCACGACTTCATGAGTTCTTGCAACTCTGCCTTTGAATTTCCCAGTTCACGAGTCAGCGAAATGATGATATCTCGCCACGTGTCCTGCCTCAATGGATGACCAGGATTTCTTCGCAGCTTTGGAGTGTTAACTGACTCCTAGGCTTATCCTTCTTGCAGATTTTATGAATCTAGCGGCGCACGACTATCGACATTTCTCCCTCCAAGGATTTCTGTAGTTCGTCTAAGTTCCTAAGAATGATATCTCTCCTGAGATTTGGCAACAAGTTAACCTCAGTCCTGGCACACACTTGCACTCTGCGTGCAACTCCATGCTATTCCTCTTGAGCTTCTTGATCTTGATCTTCTGTGTCTTCGCTGTTGTTATTGCCATGCACACTCTGCCTATAAACTTGCCAACATTTGTTGTTCTTTTCATCAATGACAAGCACATTCTGCTTGTAAACATGCCAACATATAAATCGTGCGATAAACTTTCAGAGCCATTGTCCAGGAGGATGAAGTCATTATCCTCAATGAAACTTGTTTTGGTAAGCTTCTCCCAAAGCCCTTATATTATAAAATTATCTGGAAACTCCACTGAGGGTAGTTCCCTCAACTTCCTTTGATTATCCAAGAGGGATCATATGGAGACTCCACTAACACATTCTTAGGTGCCATCCTAATCTCAACTTTGTATACTCTCAACTAATGGAACCATGGCATCTGAGGATGACCATGAAAGATATCATTTTATTTATTCTAAGAACATTCCTAGATACCCACATGAGTTTGTTGTTTGGGGAGACCATCCAATGTTCAAGGGTTATGCATTTATTCATATCATAGAGTTCCTTGAGTACCTATGGGAAATAGAACCACATCTCGAGGACATACGAATAAAATTGTTTATATATTGCTTTCCCTCAGAAGAAGAAAATTGGGTCAAGGATTGTTGCAAACCAAAGGGAATATCTTCACTCATAGATTTCATTAGTATATCTATTGAGTATTGGCGCTCAAATCATAGGACATATGAACATTTCCTTCGATATCTCACATTAGTCCTTGAAGACATAGGGTTCACCACTGATGTTGTAGAAGATATCAGGAAGGTGTATCATACTCAAAACCAATAACCCAAGGAAGAGATTTGAAAAGATCCTCTTCATGAAGATGAATTGTTTGTGTGTGATCCTCCATTTGATGAAGTCATCCAGTATTCCATTCCTCTTGCAAAAGAATAAGAGAATGCAGTGAGTTATTTTCCTTTCCAAATTTTTGATGATGCCTTATTTCATGATTTGGAAAATGAAGAAGTGTTA
>ML818247.1:32669-45264 GCA_009831015.1 Picea engelmannii
TAGACTCGGATCTCGGAGTGGTTCTGGTACAAGTACCAGTCTCCTGTCTTTGCATTTTCTGAGAGGTGTAGGACTCTCCGGACTTCGTCATTCACTCTTGGCTCAGGCACGCCAGCCAACATACTTACCACAGGGTGGTAAAATTGATCAATGAACTCTGCGAAGTGTATTCGGCAGAATTGCGCTTTAAAAGAGACGTCCACGCTATGACAGGTTATGGCTTCCCGTCGACGTCCATCTTCTGCATCGAGAAATTGAATCTTTCTTCTTGGAAGTAGACGAACATGTAAGCTAGGATGGATGAGTACCTGAACATGCCTTCAGTGGCGAAATTTACCAGTTGTTCATGGATGTTATGGGCCAAAAAGGTGCTGTAATCGAATTGAGTGGTGGGTTGTTCATCATTTGAAAAGATGGATAGAAAACCCAGGATGGGTTCGTCAACCCATTGATCAGAATGGTACCCAAGTAGGGCACATAGGGAAGAGATAATTTGATTCCCTTTGACGGAAAATAAAGAGGAAGGATACGGGGGATTTGTGGTCGGGAGAGGAGTGGAGGTGGGGAGGAAAAGCTCCACGATTTGAGCTCTCTGTGGGAAAGTCATTTTTTGGTAGAGCTCGGTGAGGATCTCTAGGTTGAACGGGGCCGTGGACTCCGGGCAGTTTATCTGCATCATTTGGTCGATATCCTCTGGGGTAATGAAGAAAAGGACGTCGCCCAAGGAAGAGACAATGGCTTTTTGTTCGGGGACATAGTGAGCTTGGCACTTGAGCGCAAACTCTGGGAAATGATGAACTTGGGGGAACATATAGAGGGGTAGATTGGACTCCCAGAGACCAATCTCATCGCTCTGGTCCAGGAAAACTTCCCGGAGCCATGATTGTAGATCGGAGAAATCAAAACTGTATATGGTGTCCGCTATCAACCAATCTTTGTCAACCAGCGGGATTTTATCCAGGTCGACCGGAGGAGGGACGAAAGTATTTTCTTCCTCCTCAGCTTGCTTTGTCTTAGAAACCATCTCAGCGAATGTACCTGCAATAAACAACGTTAGTGGGGAAGGAAAACGACAGGGGAACAAATGGAAATATGATAGATGAGTCTTCTGGTGTGAGGAATGTTCTCTGGCGTGATGGAGGAATAACAAATGAAAATAGGCACACGGTGTTTTTATTCAAAACTGGGTCGGTCGGACGTGGGAAAACGGTCAGAATGACAATGGGCCAATCATCCCATTATTAATGTGCAACGGGCCACTTGGGGGTGAGATGGCAGGTGACGGCGGCCAACGTGTACGGGGGATGACATGGAGGCATGTGATTGGAGGTAAAGTCACCGAAGGGAGCTAGCCATAAACGGGAAAGGTGAGGTCTGACATCAGGGACTGGCAACAATTATGAGATGGGACTCAGACCAGGAGCGAGTTGGACAAGTGGGTTCGGTGGAGGGTGACGTCTATGGGTGAGGGGCTCTCAGGCAGCATGTGGGTGATGGGAATTCTTGACCAATAGGCTTGTGCCACCTGTGACTATGGACCCACCTGCCAGGAATATTCATTCCGGACCCCCCCCCTTTGGTTAAAGGCAGAACGCTAGGGGGGGCCCGGAATCCACTTGGGACCCTAGATCTGCACGATGCATTTGAGGCCGTAGATCTCAGCTCATACTTTAATTCCAATTCCGGACCCCCCCCTCCATTAAAGGTAGAACGGAGGAGGGGGGGGGTCCGGAATTCAATTTAAGCCGTAGATGTGAGCACTCGTTTCAGAGCCGTCCAGATGTGCTCAAATATTATAATCAATTCTGGACCCCCCCCCTCTGTTTAAAGGTAGAACGGAGGGGGGGGTCCAGAATCCAATGTAAACCGTAGATTAGCGCGCCCCTTCCTGAACCGTTTAGATCTGTTCAAAGGTTATCGTCGATTCCGGACCCCCCTTCCTCCGTTAAAGGTAGAATGGGCGGTGGGGTCCAGAATGCTATAAGGACCATTGATTTGGGTGCTGTGATATGGGCCTTTGAAATGTGAATGAGCCATAGGTAGGGGGCGGGGAATGTCATATGTAGGAAAACTTAGGATAAGGTCATTCTCATAGGTTTTTCTTTCAATTTTTCTCATATAAACCACCAAGGGGACATCAATTCAATTACATCTAGGCATTGGAGTCACGGGGTAACATTTTTATCAATCTAGCTTCATTTTGGCAAGGGAGGCAAGGCAATTAATCTACGTCCTAACCTACTGTCACAAGGCAATTGACCCAGATTAAACAGTTGGGTCAAGCTTTTATTCTTCTAGGGGCTATCTGATCAGGATTGGATGGTCTGGTCAGATGTATTCACTAATTCTGACCTAGGGGCTATCTGATCAGGATTGGATGGTCTGATCAGATGTATTCACTAACCTATTAACATTTAAATTTAAAAGAACTTGGTCATGCTTGAAAGGTATGACCAAGTCACTCGTTATTGCATGGGGCTTTTATTTCAAATCTTTTTGCCCTCTTTTCTTTTTTCTTTTTTTTCTTTTTTCTTTTTCTTTTCTCTTTTCTTTTTTCTTTTTTCTTTTTTCTTTTCTTTTTTCTTTTCACAAATTATTTGAAGAATGCAATATCATTTGTCGACCAAATCACCAGATACAGATAAAATCCAAGTCATTAAATGAATCCCATAATTTATGGGGTGATAACACCTTGTTTGTACTACCTACCCTTTTAAAACAAAAATAAACCCATCCTGTCACAGAATCTGACCTTTGTGCCTTTATTGATGAAAAAATTGAATTATTACCAGTCATTAGACATCTGAGAGAGCCCTCTCTGGTTGTCTAGGTTAGAATGCAATCTAAAGTTGGTTGAAATAGTAACCTCGGGGTTTTCTTTGATACATCCCAAACAAATTTTTGAGTGCTAGCCAGTTGAATAATTTAATAAGAAGTTTGACATCTCAATCTTTCAACCTTCCCCTAAGTAATTGTTAATCATCCTCCAGATTCTTGTTCATCCCTTCTCAGGCATTGGGGAGTGATAAGATTTAGATTATTCAACCTTCAGAGTCTTTGAGACAAACTTATGATTCTTCATCTTTTCACAACCCCTTTTAGAGATGGATCGATCCTTCTTGTGGAAACATGACTTGGAATATTTTTGTCTCTCCCTCCCACCTCTATGAGTTATACTTTATGATTAGTTATGATATAATGCATGTTCTAGCTAATGACCTTTTTTGCTTGAATCAATATTTATTTTGGTTTATGATGAAGCATAGTGGTAGGTGTTGTGATACAATGCTAGAATGGTTTTATTGGATATATGATTATACCTAACATTGATACTAACCTAGATTAGGTAGGTAGGTTAGGGTAGGCATGTACATCCTGCATTGCATTGTATATATGTTGCATCATGCATATCATGGTAGTATAGTTGCATCTTGCTTGCTTTTTCATACATGCTTATGATTTACATGTTATTTTCTTGCATTAGTGCATATTTCTATGTTACATTTATATCTTTTCCATTCTCGTATTGACATGTTAGAATAAAAATGTCGAAAAAAATTATTTTCAAGTTTTTCTCTATATTTTTTATAGTTAGTGTATTTTCTCATATGAATAAGGGGTGAGTGTGCCACATACGATAATATGAATTTTTTTTGAGAGTGTGTAGGCACAATTTGTACCAAGATATGCTGAGGTTATTATGCACTCTACGGTGAGCACATGTCCCCATGTAGGAGCTAGATGTTACCCCTCCAGTATATGGGTAACTAAGGAGAACATGTCTCAAGGCCCACAGGTAGCAGACATGGAGTATCGAGAGTCAAATTGACAAGTAGAGCACACAAGGGTCCTACTATTCATGTTGATCACCACTCATCAATGACAGTAGAGAACCATAAAAATATAAAATACAATCATTATCCTTCAAGATTCTCACCCTAAGGTATTGAGAGAAATAAAGCACTTCTCCATAAAAATCAAGGACCTTCTAACACATAATTACTGGATGTCCTACCTGTTGAGGAAATACATTTTGTAGTGTCATTTACTTTCCGTTGCATATGGAACTCTATGTGTTTCTATCTTTAAGTGGATTTGTGGTACTCCTTACTTTCCATTGCACATAATACCCAATGTTTCAACTATAATAAATTAAATGGAAAGGGATTGGAAAAAGGTTGCATTGAAAAGAAGGCTGCAATACACCCTCTACAAAGGCACCCATAAATGAGACAATATGAACGCTTGTATGTCAAGAACCCCATGCCTAGAAGTCTTTCCCCAAATCCACCTCATACTCACTACATGACTTAGATAGGTTCCTCTTGGTAAACATTCCTTGACTTGGGGATTGGTATATTACCCCTAACCTAGGGGTAACTAAAGAGATTATGTCTTGAGGCCCATAGGTTGTAGACATAGAGTGTTGAGAGTCATATGGACAGAGCATAGCCCTGAAGGGTCATTATTTCTCATTGATGCATTCTACACATCATCAGTAGCAACAACATCCACCAAACTATCTTGGTCCTAGAGGGAAATGCATCTTTCTCCATGAGGTAACGAGTCTAGGTATCATGGTAAGTGTCACTCTAATATTTGAATCGTTTTAACATGTTGCAAAAGATATTTCTTTATTACATAATGTTTTCTTGGAATTTATACTCTTTTTCTTATTTATCCCTAGTGGGTGTCACTTGAAGATTCATCGTCCATTTCCGATCATACTTATCACCTTCCATATTTATTTCCTTTTGTCTCCTTATCTTTTTGGATATTTGGGTGTACTAACCCAAGAAGGGATTGTACCTAATTTCATGGGAATAAGGGGATAAAGAACCAGAGGGGAAAGTAGCTGGAAAAATATCAAAGCCAAATCATGAACCTTCCAAATGCTCGCCCAAGAGGTCTTGAGAAACAATGAAGTGTTATCTCTTGAAAGCATAAGAACCACAAAAATAATAATTTCACATTTATAAATGTCCCACTTGTTCAGGGATATACACAAGTTCGTTACAATCTAGACTATACCCCTATGGAACTATGTGTACATCTCCCTTCAAGTGACTCTGTGGTACTGGCCCCCAAGCTAATCGATTAACCCTAGGGAGTAAACAATGTTTGGGCCTTAATTAATTAATGGCAATAAATGGGCTTGGAAAAATGTTGCATCATGGATGAAGGGAAGCTCACCCTCTACAAAGGCACCCATAAATGAGACAATACAAACCCTTGTATGTCATGAACCCCATGCCCAAAAGTTGACCCCAATCCACTTCACATACACACATGGCTTAGATGGGTTTCCCTCAGGAAAACACCTTGGACCTGGGGAATGATTGATACCCCTCCCACACCTAAATTTGATAATTTGTATAACATCTTTGAGCATTTGTTTAGTTTCAAAAAGGGGGGGTTTGATGCACTTGTTCGGGTGGTTTGATTATTAGATATGGCTTACTTGTTATGATACTTGTGACTCATGGACCCTTGGAGGGTGTACTTGTTTTTCTTTTTAGGACCTTGCCCGGTGGACATGTAGTCATGAGGAGATGATTAGTTCAGACCTTCATGAGGGCTTGAATCCCAAGGATGTATGCAGAGGCCCCATGCCTGGGGCAATATCGTGATGACCAATTTTCACAGCAAAGGAAGAAGAAGTTTCCTTAGGAGGCACTCTGGCATGCCTAGATGATTTGTTACCAGCCATTCCCACCTGGATGTTATCCCTTGGAGGCCTTGGATGTCACCTTAGCATCCCATGATGTCACCAATGGCTAGGGTTTTTATACTGGGAGATCCTGTACGACAATTTTGGCACATGTGGCATGGAGGATGGCCTTTGGAGGCCCAACATTCCACTAGATGGCCTTAAAATCTCCTTGAGGAGGCCTAAAGTCATATTAGGAGGGATGACATCACCCTCATTAGGGTTATTTTATGGAAAATTGATTTAA
Organism: Picea engelmannii; assembly: GCA_009831015.1. Taxonomy (NCBI): domain Eukaryota; kingdom Viridiplantae; phylum Streptophyta; class Pinopsida; order Pinales; family Pinaceae; genus Picea; species Picea engelmannii. The sequence continues at coordinate 38,627 of ML818247.1, forward strand.
TTTTTAAATTTTATGAGCAAATTGACATGTAGGCTCAATTTTGTGAAAAGACAAAACTTTTGGTAATTGAGGTTAGGATTTCCCATACAAATATGGCTAACCTCATTTCATTTTTATCATAACTCTCCTCAATTGGAGAGAGGACTGGAATTTTCTCCCTAGTGGCATACTTAGGATGAAATTTGTGCTATTATTGAGTTTATGGTGTCTTTTTCTTATGCGCTAGGATTAGAGGAGCTTGCTTATGATGTTTCTTGGCTATTTTGGTGGTAATCTCTGCAAACTAGGGTTTTTCATGCTTGATTATTCTTGGTGAAGTAAGTAAATGCTACAATTTGTTTACACATTAAATGTTTGTGGTCAATTTTACTAATTCATATTGAATATTATGAAATTTCTTTCTAAGAAACCCTAGGAGAAGGAACATAAGGTATTTCTTCCTTCTTGATCTTTCCACTTATTGTTAAGAAACTCTTTTCTATATTAACGATTCTAGAGCCCTAAAGTTCTATCACTTTAGAAGTCATTTTATAGAGTCTTGTTGCATAAAATATATTTCAATAGTCTAAGGAAGGAGAATTTCACTAGATCCTAGAAGAGCCTACTCTCTAGCTGAATTTACCTTTGAGGCCTTAGATCCTTGAAGACTTAAGGTGCTATTATTCAAGGTTTCACCTCATTTATCTTTAGAAAAATATAATAATTAAATTATTGAAGTTATTTGTTGTTATAAAAGACTCCATAGCCCAAAATCCACTTTTATACTTCCTCTTGTGAAGGATTGTGACCAAACAACTCTCATACTCTCTTCGTTGAAGCTTCCACTAACTAATACTAACCCTAGCTTAGCTAAACTAACTGAATGTGTTGCTGCTGTTACAAAAAAATTTCTACAGACATACTAACCTTATAATTGGATGCATACACTCAACTAACATTGACATAACATACTTACAAATTTCTTTTGGAAAGTGCTAAGTAGTCTATGGAACAAATGCTAAATTTTCACTATACTTTCATGCTATTCTGAGTAGTATTTCTCGTAGTTGTTACAAAAGATTAATTGTTGTTGTAAAATAATAATTTACTGCATTTTTACTTCAACCGCTCCTTATTTTCATTGTCTATTGTATTTTGAAGCCTTACTATCATTCTGGTACTTGGAATTACGATATATATGTTGTATTATCTTATTCTGGGAATGTACACAAGATATTCCATTTGCCTCATTTTCTTGGACATTTACCTTGTGAAATATCCGACTTGAGTGACTAATGAGAGGGGGGGGGTACTTCTTCATCCTTATCCTTATCCTACCCAACCCTTTAGGTCTCTGGGAATGCCTCCCTTGGGTTGGACTTGCATCCTTCCCTAAAAGAGGAGATTTCCTATTGAGGTGACAATGATAGGATATTTCATTGTTACGCTAATATCCCTTAATTGAATTGGGATTTGTGCAAGTACAGATTGTGCGATAACATGGCATACCCAATAGGGAACCTTGACACCCCTCCCATACTTAAATTTGGCAAAGTTTTTAAGGTGTATGAGTATTTGTTTAGTTTGAAAAGGGGGGTTTGATGCACATGTTCGGGTGGTTCTCTTATTAGATGTGGCTTACTTGGCATTATTAATGTGAATTGTGGAACCTTGGAGGGTGTACTTGTTTTTATTTTTAGGACTTGGCCTGGTGGAAATCTATTCGTGAAGGAAATGTACCATTTGAACATTCATAGGGTTTTGGGAGCCCATGAGATGGATACTAGACCCCATGTTTGGGGCATCATTGATGATGAGATTTGCACATGGAAGATAGAGGAAGTTGCCTTTGGAGGAATATTTTCATCACTAGAGGATGAGGCTCCAACCTTATCCACTTGGACATTGGCCTTTGGAGGCCTATTGTGTCACTCACTAATCCCTTGATATCACCTTGAGCTAGGGTTTGATGGATCACATGGTGGTTGGACACAAGGAGACCATAGCATGACACTTTGGCACATGATATCATGGCACTTGGCCTTTGGAGGTGCACCATTTTCCTCCCTCATGCTTGACGTTTCACTATGAGGGCTTACATCACCCTTCTAGGGCATGATGTCACCCTTCTAGGGTTTTATTTCAATAAATTTAAGTTTGCAAATGTAAAAGACAAATTGAATGGGTCGTCCCTCTTATATTTGGTTGTTGAAATTTTTAAGTGAACAAATAGGTCAAGGTAGCTCCATATAAATACAAATCCTTGACATTTCATATTATCATCACATTCCTCTCCATTGTGAGAGTAGTAAGTCTGAAATTTTCTCCTTATTCTTGGTTATCTCTCTCTTTTACAAGTGCGCCTCGCTTGGAAGGCCAAGTTATGGATGTCTTTTGATGATTTTTTGAATGGTGTTGTTGTAATTAGGGCTTGTTCTTGTCATATCTTGGTGAAGAAAGTAAATTTATGCAATTTTATCTCATGCTATTGAATGTTTCATGGTGAATATTTACTTGTTCATATTGAATATTCTTCTTGTAAAAACCCTAATAGAGGAGAAAAAGTGATTAAGCCTCTCACAAGGTTAATTATATCCAAAGTTTGTGAATGAAATCAAACCAAGGGTTAGAATCCTAAAGCCCTAAAGTGTTATCACTTTAGGAATTTATCCTTAGACTCTTGTTTGTGACCTAGTTGAAGTAATTAAGAAGGGAGAAAATGTTGCTAGAGCCCAAAAGTGCTTTCAATCTAGCAAAACCCCTTTCCTTAAGGATTAAACCCTAAGGCCCTAATGTGGTAACACCTTAGAGTTTAAACCCTACCTCTTAACCTTTTCTAGTTTCATCTCCAATTTAATTGCATTTTATGTTGTAAAGACTCCATATCCCTAAGGAACTAATATTTAAATCTCTCTTGTGGTGAAAGTGATCAACAAACTTTCAATTTTCATTCTTTTAAGTCTCCTACTAACTTTACTAACACTAACAAATGCTAATTCACTTGCAATCTTGATGTTGTTGCAAACGTTTTCTACATCCATATGATAACACTTAAATTGTTGCATACATTGATCTAATGGTGGTATTACATGCTCAAAAATTTCTTTGAACAATTGGATATTAATCTATTGGATATATGCTAAGTTTTCCTTGTCCATTCATGCATTGTTTTTATCTCTTTTATTAGTTGTTGTTACAAACTTGTAATTGTTGTTATAAACTGTTGCACTGCTGCAATTTTTACCAACCATAGAAAATTCTCATTGTCTAGTGTCTAACGAGGTTATAATCACATGTTTGTACTAGGAAATAGTCATATAAATGTTATAAAATTCTCTTATTCCAGAAAGGTACACAAACATCCTTTTACCTCATCCATTTCACAGACCTAGACTCATTATTAGGTGATCAAGAGAGGTGGTGGTAGGTTTGGATAACAAACTTGCTACTTTGATCCCTTGAGGTCACCGAGGAAGCCTCCCCTATGGTAGACCTCCTACATCACTAAAATGAGGGGATTTCTTACTAAGGTGACAAAGGTAAGATTTCTTGTAGTTATGCAACGTTTGTGATACTTGTGATGGGATTTGCACAAGTACAAATCATGCAATAACAATACTGAAGCATATCAAGGAATAATACCTCAAAGTGACTCTAAAATAAGGAAAGTGGATGATACAGTTTTCATTAACATAAGAAAATATCACTTGCATTTTGTTGCATGCCTTGTTCATAGGCCATTGATTGGATAATTTATCATGCAAACCTTGGGAACATGACCATACTAAATGAATAGGTAAAATGCATAGGTTCTTGGTAGGAATCTGAGATGGAAAAATTCTATAAGTTATAGCAACCTGAAGCATATATGGCTAAGATTTTTGTAGAGCAGTTAAATGAGAAACATGATAAAAAAATAATTGTATCCAATCGGTGGGTATAAGAAAAGAGTTTTTTCTATAAGTCTAATGGTATATACTTCATCACTAATATGAGAGAACCATGTGTATAAAAAATGGCCTTGATAGCCAGGTTATACTATGAGAAAGACTGTATACATTTCAAGGATGCTTGGTTTCCATTAGCATATATTGTGTTTACTACTGGCCAAATATTCAATTGGGTTGCTATTATTTCATATTCCCTGAGAATAATGATTGAAAGGGTGCATACATCCAAAGCCAAGCTAGGGTTGGTGCCTACATTCTACATGTCATCCTACCTCATGGATGTAATTTCTACCATGAAGTTTTTCATGGGAGTAAACCTAAGTTGGCATATTTAAGATCCCCTAGTCCATGTATATTGTCAATTTATTTGGGAGAACAAGTATAAGAGACATTATTTGACTATTTATGATTAATTTTTTGCTCCCCTTTATCAACTCATTTTTAGCAACAAATGCCCGAGGTTTACCAAGAAGGCCACAAAGATGATCAAATGCATTGGAAGTTGGTGCATGTAGGACAATTATACTTACTTTAGAATTTTTTCTGCTACTAATACTCTGCATTTTCTTCCAATATTTGTGCCCAATAGATTGATCCTGGGTGAAATAGCATACCAAACAATATTACAGGGATTCAATGCTTCTCTATTCAAGGAAGATAAAAATAAAATATTTGTCCCTTATAACTTTAGCCAGAGGTATTATCATTTGAAGGATCCAAAACTAGATAGACAAGAATCTAGTGCCATGTTGTATTATAGGTTTTTTCAAGGGAATTTCAGAAGGCATGATCCACTTGGGCTTGTGGCCAAAACTTATGAGGTAATTTTTTTATCTTGGCCATATACTCATGAAAAATGGTAGGATGAACTCCCATATGAAAATGATAGAGATTGGGGGGATGTCCAAGATAAATTGAAATCCCCAGACTTAGTACCTTTTAGTACCATGACTCCAGAAATCCAAACGGAGGAGATAAACATAAGGTTAGTTGAAATAGAGAGAACTAGGAAAGAGGGGGAAGAATCTAGGAGAGCTAAAGAAATAAGGTTGAGAGAAAAAATAAAATGAAAGGAAATTGAGGATGAGAAGAGGAGACAACATAAAGCAGATGATATGATAAGGAAAATTGAAGAATAAATAAAGAAAAGAGAGGAGGAAGGAAATGCCCAAATGTTATTAGAATCCATGAGGTTAGCAGCTGAAGCTGAGATTAGAAAAAGGGACTTGAAGGATGCACATGAGAAAGAGAAATTAGAGGACGAAATAAAAAGAAAATAAGAAGAAGGAAAAGTAACATAAGAAGAGGAACATAAGAAGAAAGAGGAGGAACAAATACTGTAAGTTGAAAAACAAAGGAAAAAAGAAGAAGAGAAAAGGTAGTTGGAAGAAAATGAAAGGAAAGAAAAGGAAAGATTGTTAGTTGAAGAGAAGAAGAGACATGAAGAAGAAGAGAGAATAAAGAAAGAGGAAGAAATGATTCAACAAGAAGCAACTCATATTGAATTAGATATAGATACTGTAGTAGGTGACACTTATTATCAATCAATGCAAACCCCCACACAACACCCAACACAATAGAAAACACCCCCTCCTAACAATGTCATCTATTTGGTAGGGGAGGATATAATTGTTTTAAAGTTGGGGGAAAAAGGAAAAGAACCAATTCTTGAACACATATGCACTCTAGGAAGCCTGGAAAATGTTTTATCATGGGGTGACCAATTGATTCCAGAACCTTTGGAGGAAGTTACTAAGATTGAATTAATAACATGTGACTAACAGAAACAAACAATTGTGAAGTGAACCTAAAAGATGAAGAAGGTGGATGTGGATACCTCCATCATTTACACAATTAAGGAAGCCATGATTGAAATGAAGAAATCTAATCTCAATGACATATTGTCTTCTAGGATAACCATTTATCATGCCACCATAGATAATTCCAAAGTATAAGTAGAGGAAATTTAAATCCTTGGTAAATAGATTAATATATTGGAGAACCAAGTCAACTACTACGAAGGATCACAAGATGCAATGAGAATTTTTATTGAGGAAGTGTTGGAAGAAGATAATATCAACAATAAAATCAGGAAGTAATTCATTGAAAAAGTTTTTAAATCATAAGGGCTAAGAATTCAATTTTTTGTATTATACAAAGAAAATCTTATTTGGAAGGTGTAGCAAGCTAAAGTACAAGACCAAGTAGATTTTATCAAGAAAATATAGAAGATATAGGGTCACAAGGATCATGGTATCAGGATATTGAACAAGGGCAAGCTATATAGAATTGAACAAGAAAGAAATTACAGGGAAAAATTGTCTAGCAAGTTGTAGAAACAAATTGAGGATGAATGGTTTTCTTGCATAAAAATATAGGACTTGATAGAAGGCACCATTGTATAATGCAAACTACCCAATTTCGGTCCACTTGAGGCTTTTTTTCTATCCACTGAAGCTATGGATCAATTTAAGGAGAATTTGGTGAATCATGAAGTGAAGTTCAAGTATATCTTCTTATTATATCATGGACACCTTCATAAATTCCTAACAAGTGAAGTGAGAGAAAAAACTCTGCTAGAGTCCATCTTTCCAAAAATATAAAAGTATATCAAGAGGTTTGGGTGGGAGATTTGTCTTCTGAGTCTACCAAAGGAGAAACATATGTTTTCTCACTAGAGTCTATGTGATGGTTTATTCAATGAATGGG
>ML818247.1:58661-69106 GCA_009831015.1 Picea engelmannii
TATATATATATATATATATATATATATATATATATATATATATATATATATTGTAGAAAATTCAATACACTTAATGTATTCCTGTGATTCTCCTAATCTAACAATTATACACCACTGTTAAATACATAATCACTTCTACTATTATTCTTGTGGAAAATTAAACCACGATCACAATCACAAAGTGAAATATCAATAACACATAACACAGAATTTTTACCGGGAAAGCGTAAAGATAAAAACCCCACTATCATATATTATGTATATCATGAATCATGAAACAATCTCATACAAAACTCTAATCCAAGAGCTCTCACTACAATACAATCGTCTCACACTGTCATACACAAATCAACAAATACAATTGCCAATTTCCGTGTCTAGACAGCTTGCCTCCTCTGCACAATCTCTGCAATTCAAATTCTCACAATGATCTCGATTATTGCAAATTGCCTAGTTTGCACATGCTCATAAGCATATCCAATGCATGTGTGATCAAATCACAACTGATAGCCAAACTGTCCCTTTCACCTGTTATCTCAACTAGGTCTCCACTGGATCTGACATGCATGTAGTTAACCGTGATGAATCTTCAATTGCATGTGAGTTCACTGATTAACTGAACTCTCACTAGTGCAAGTTTAGTTATAACTAGTGCAACTGATCTTAACTCACTTAACTACACTTATAATTCTGTTACAAATCCAACTCCCTCAGTTATGAATGAAATAATAGATTAATATTTATTGTCCAATTTATTTAAGGGAAAAATAAATTATACACATGTTTCTTGTTGACTTTTCAACACTCCCTCTCAACAAGAAAGGGATTATCCTTCACCCCAATCCTGTCTCTATGATATTTGAATTTGATCCTAGTGAGCGCCTTCATTAGAATGTCTACATCCTGATCTTGTGTAGGAATGTATTGAAGCAACATGATCTTTTGCTGCACACAATCTCTGAGATTATGATACCAGTGAAATAATTGTCTATCCAAGTGTACCAAGCACAGGGTGCTTGCTTAAGCCCATACAGTGATTTCTTGAGTATGCACACATGCAACTCTCTGTCAAAGGTCTCAAAACCTTCTGGCTATTCAATGTACACTTCTTCCTCAATGATCCCGTTGAGGAACATAGTTTTTACATCCATTTGATGAATGTGCCAGCCCATCTACGTTGAGAGTGCAAGGATGGATCTTATGGAAGATTACCTTGCCACAGGTGCAAAGGTCTCACCATAATCTATCCCCTCGATCTGTGAGAAGCCCCAGGCCACAAACCTGGCCTTGTATTTCTCCACACTCCCATCAACAACTTGCTTTACCTTGTAGATCCATCTCAAACCTACCACTGATTTGTCGACTGGTCTTGGGACAATATCCCATGCATTGTTTTTGACAATGGAGTCATACTCCTTCTTCTACATGAAGAATATCCAACATTTACGAGAAAATTCATCAACAAAAATAACATAATACCTATGTTTTGTTGTTGAAGCAACCAAGAATGGTCCACACACGTCCGTGTGAATTCTCTCCAGGATCACCGAAGCATGATTCTCCTTTTCATGAAAGGTGGACTTTACATACTTCCCCAGGGTGCACCCCTTTCACTGATCTGACTGAGAAAGTGTTCCCCTTGGAAGTCCAATAGATATTTTCTACATGATCTTCAAGGCTCCATGATGAAGATGGCCTAATCTCCGGTGCCATAATTTGCCCTCATCCCGTCTCATCACTTTTTCTGCCTTGCCTATCATGGCACTGCATCCATCTACCTCCAACATGTAGAGATTCTTAACTCGAATCCCTATATTCTTGACTTGACCCATTTCTTTATGTTGCAGGTAGGATTTTCCACTGCTAAAAACAACATCATAGCCTCTGTCCTCCAACATTGCGACTGAGACCAAGTTTTTCTTCAGACCTGGAACATGCATAACATTTTTCAATTGAAATGGTTTACCTGACTCCCTCTGAAAGGTAATGGTACCAATACCAGTTGCACTGTATCATCCATCATCACCCTTCTCTATATGCATTCTAATATCTTTCTCCTCCAAGTCAATGAAAGTCTATTTATCTCCCATCATGTGGAAAGAAGCGCCACTATCCAAATACCACATCGATCCCGATGCACTTGAATCCATGCATGGAATCAAAGTGAATTCAAGCTCAAATTGTGAGACAAGAGCCTCACCAGTTGCAACTCCAACAATAGTCTTGTTCTTCTTCTTCTACAGACATTTAGTAGCAAGATGCCCATGTCCATGATAGTGAAAACACTTCACTTTGGACAAATCCAACTTCTTGACTTTAGACTCATATTTTGGATGGAATTTCTTCCCTTTCCCTTTCCTTGCCTTAGAAGTCAAGGCACAATCCTCTTCATCATCACACTTTGATGAAGATCCATCTTTGGTGTTCCGCCTGAACTCCTCTTACACTAGATCTGACCATAGTCGTTCCCAATCTGACAATTTTTCCCTTCCATTGACAGAGTCTTGATAACTGTGCCAACTCTTGGGAAGTTCTAGGAGCGCCAAGCTTACCAAATCATCAAAAACCACTGTTATTCCCACACTTCCAAGCTCATCCCGACATTGGACAAACTTTGTGAGATATTTTGGAATGGTGTCACCTTTCTCCATCTTGATCTTCCTGAGTTTATCTTTGAGCACCAATTTCCTATGGTTTCTACTGTTTTGGAACAGATCCGTCAAAACCTTCCACATTACATGTGGTGTGGTTTTCCCATGGAGACTTGAGACAATGTGGTCTCGTACTCCCTCCAATAGAATCCTCCTTGCCTTTGCCACTTTCTTTTTCCATGCATCAAGATTTGCAGTTTCTTTTGCATCTGGCTTAGGAACATCGTTGTCAATGTAACCCTTCAAGACATTGTCTTTGAGCACTGCTTCCATCCTGTCCTTCCAAGAAATGTAGTTCGAGATGCCCTCGAGTGCATACTCTAACCTCAAGCCATTGAAATACATTTCGATCTTGAATCAGCTGTCGCACCAAGAAAATCTTGCAAATTCGAAAGTTATCCAACCACAAAACTCAACTGCTTCCTTTCCTCTTGCCCTGGGAGGTTCACACCCCACCTGAGAGCATCCTGAGAGAAGTTCGCACCCTACCTATGTATAGCCTGCGAACTTGCCTAGAATGTTTTCACTGTAATCCACTGTAGGGTGAGGGGAGTTCACACCTCTCCCTAAGGTAGCCTGTAAGAATGCTCAGTAAGTTCACACCTTTCCTTTGAGTAGGGTGCGAGAATTACTATTCCTGAAAATGAGCGTAGTTTTCAGTACTAGGGTTCGCACCCAGCTAGAGATGGGACTTGCAAGAATATGATTATGTTCACACCTCACTTCCATAGCTCCATGGCCTCTGTGGCTCTGATACCATGTAGAAAATTCGATACGATTAATGTATTCCTGCAATTCTCTTGATCTAACAATTATATGCCACTGTTAAATACAGAATTGCTTCTACTATTATTCTTGCGGAAAATTAAACCACGATCATAACCACAATCACAAAGTGAAATATCAATAACACATAACACAAAAGTTTTACTGGGAAATTGTAAAGCTAAAAACCCCACTATCATATATTATGTATATCATGAATCATTAAACAATCTCATACAAAACTCTAATCCAAGATCTCTTAGTACAATATAATCATCTCACACTGTCATACACAAATCAACAAATACATGTGCCATTTTCCATGTCCAGACAGCCTGCCTCCTCTGCACAATCTCTACAATTCGAATTCTCACAATGATCTCGATTATTGCAAATTGCCTATTTTGCATCCAATGCATGTGTGATCAAATAAAAAATGATAGCCAAACTGTCCCTTTCACCTATTATCTCAACTGGGTCTCCACTGGATCTGACATGCATGTAGTTAATCGTGGTGAATCTTCAGTTGCATGTGAGTTCACTGATTAACTGAACTCTCACTAGTGCAAGTTTAGTTACAACTAGTACAACTGATCTTAACTCACTTAACTACACTTATAATTCTGTTACAAATCCAACTCACTCAGTTATGAATGAAATAATAGATTAATATTTATTGTCCAATTTATTTAAGGGAAAAATAAATTAGACACATGTTTCTTGTTGACTTTTCAACATATATGTAATGTCCTCATCCATCAACCCCACTGTCGAGCAATGCTACTACGCGGAAACATTCTCATACTTATATATATAACATGCATTAAATCAAATTAACACATTTAACTAAATAATACAGAGTAATCACATGATTACTGCTAACACACAAAAATACTGAAATTAACAATAATTCATAATTGCAACAGAATACATGATAATATTGCAAGAATCATAGACATGCATTTTAATTGAAATTAAACACATGCATATACTTATCTTTGAAACTGTAGTAACTCCACCAACCAAGTGTAGACCTTCCACGAACCTCCCAGGCTTAGACCATGCTTCTCATCACACTCAACAGTGGGTCGCCCCTGAGCTGGGACCAAGCTCCACCCAGGGCAAGAGAATCCTAGACTAGGCTGAGGTTAGAGGAAAACTGTACAGAGAAACCAGAAGGATTCTCTCCAGGATCCTTCTTACGCCCACTACTCACGGACTCTCATTCTCCATATGCTTGTTCCACCTGGGAGTATACACCTTCACAAGCATAGTCCATCGATTTTTCACCTCCCTCTCTGGGTTTTGACAACACGCCGGATCAAGAATTCTTAGAGTTCTGTAGCTAGTGTTGGACTCTCTCTGGGAGAAAAAAACTTCCCAACATACTCTCTCACCTGGAGAGAGCTGCTCACAGGCCTGACAACCTACCTATATTCAAGTGGGTTGTAGGAAATATTCGAGGATTCTACTTCTTTTCACCCTCTGGGTGCACTTGGAATGTAACTAGTGAACCAATTTGCATATATATATATATATATATATATATATATATAATACACAAGGGGATTCATAAAAACAATTTTGAGATTTTCCAATGACATGGGGTATTTCCATGTCTTGAAGACTTTGAAGTTCACTAAGTGAAAATGGGATCATACTAAAGTTCAATGAGTGAAACTAAGATCATATCTTCAAGTGGGTTGTAGTAAATATTCAAGGATTCTACTTCTTTGCACCCTCTGAGTGCACTTGGAATGTAACTAGTGAACCAATTTGCATATATATATATACAATGTCCCCAACCATCAACCCCACTGCCGGGCAATGCTACTACGTGAAAACATTCTCATACTTATATATATAACATGCATTAAATCAAATTAACACATTTAACTAAACAATATAGAGTAATCATAGGATTACTACTAACATACAAAAATACTAGAATTAACAGTAATTCATAATTGCAACATAATACGTGATAATATTGCAAGCATCACAGACATGCATTTTAATTGAAATTAAACACATGCATATACTTATATTTGAAACTTTAGTAACTCCACCAACCAAGTGCAGACCTTCCACAAACCTCCCATCCTTAGACCACGCTTCTCATCACGCTCAACAGTGGGTCACCCCCGAGATGGGACCAAGATCCACCCAGGGCAAGGGAATCCTAGACTAGGTCGAGGTTACAGGAAAACTACACAGATAAACCAGAAGGATTCTCTCCAAGAGATTCTTACGCTCACTACTCACAAAATCTTATTCCCCACATGCATGTTCCACCCGAGAGTATACACCTTCACAAGCACAGTCCATCGTTGCTTCACCTCCCTCTCTGGTTTTCAGCAACAGGACGGATCAACAATTCTCAGAGCTCCGTAGCTGGTGCTGGACTCTCTCTGGGAGAAAAAAAGTTCCCAACAAACTCTCTCACCTGGAGAGAGCTACTCACAGGCCTGAAAACCTACCTATTTTACCATGGGGCTGACAACCCGTTTCAGCCCAATTCTTGCAAGTTGAGGATAACAACAACAACAATTGGTCAATTCCACTTAGGAAACACAGAAGGTAGAAACCCAAAGAAAGTTCGGGTACAAACTCGACTCTGCAAGAGTGGATAGGTTAGGTCATAGGATACATAGGTGACATGGCTCAATCCATGGGTTTGCCACTAGTTTTTAGGGTGCGTGACAAAGAATTCACACAGAGGTCGAACAAAGCCTCAACGGTTTATATAGAGGTTGCATAGAATTCTCAGGAAAACATCACAGGCTTTGTGTTTTAGAGCTGCATGAGGCATATAGAGATCATACGCGTCGACAACATAGTTCAGATAGTGGACAGAAGAATCAAGAAACTGGCAGAACCAGCCCCCAACTCAACTATCGCTTTAGATTTTAACCGCATGCGCCCAGGTCGACACTTGTCTTCTTGGAGCTACATGTGTTCCCTTTTGCACACGTTGGAGCTACATGTGTTGCCTCTCCCAGGACTTAAGATAAAAACATGTTTTGTCACATAGCTTTAGAATAATAATAAAATATTATTCTCAAGGACTTAAGCCCCTAAGCTTAACCCCTCTTTCTAACCTTTCAACCCCTTTTCCATTACCCACCCTGTGGAAGCTTAGTCCCCCATAACTCTTTCTTCATTGTTGGTCTACACACAGTGATTTTTAATCTTAATTAATGTTATTCATATTACATATGCAAAAACAGGCTCCCGACCTTTAACACTTAAGCTCTGTGGCCTAATAAACACATAAGCCTACCAACTCATCAATACTCGACTCACCATTCTACAAAACATGATCTAAAATTCATAAACATGATTTACAATTCATAAACATGATTACAATAGGGCTTGTCCTTGGGGATATTACAATTCCCTCTCTGTATTTTTGCAATGTCCTCAGTGCAACTTTCACATAGTATCATCAAGATTTTCAAAATATTCAAAAAGATGCAGGTATTCTGCCTGCATAGCATCCTCATGCTCCCATGTCACATCCTCAGGACCATACCAGGTCCACTGGACCTTTACAAGCCCTATGGCTTGATTCTAGAGCTATTTTCTTTTCCAATCCAATATGAACACAATATGCACTTGCAGGACACCCTCTTTCTCCACCTGAATCACATTCCAATCAATTACATGATTAGAATCAGGTATATATTTCTTAATCAATTAAATATGAAACACATTATGTACAGTCATGGATGCAAGTAATGCAAGCTTATATGCAACTGGCCCAATCCTTTCTAGGATTTCAAATGGCCCACAAAATCTGGCTACCAACTTGGAGAAGCTTTCCAGCTTCAAGGAACTTCTATTGGATTTTACTTTCAAGAAAACATGATCACCCACTTTAAACTCTCTGTGGGTTCTGTTTTTATCAGCATAACATTTTTGCTTGTCTTGGGCAGCCTTTAACTTCTGTTTAATTTTTAGCATTTGTTCTTCCATTTCTTTGAGAAAATCTGGCCCAGCTACTGCCCTATCAGCTGGATTATCCCAGCTTACTAGAGTATTGCACTTACTACCATAAAGTGCTTCAAATGGGATCATCTTCAATGATGCTTGATACCCATTATTGTAGGTGAATTCTACCAAGTGTAGGTAGTCTTCCCATTTAGATGGTTTGTCCATCACATACATCCTCAGTATGTCTTCTATTAATCGATTCACCTGCTCTTTATACCCATCAAACTCAGGATGATAGGCTATATTGAAGTTCATATTCATTTTGAACCCCTTGAATAACCCTTTCCAGAAATTTGAGGTAAATTTTGGGTCTCTGTCAAACACAATTGTCTTGGGAATTTCGTGCAATCGTGTTATTTCCCTCATAAAAATATCATCAATGTTATCTACCTTGTGAGTAGTCTTTAGTGGAATAAAATGGGAAGCTTTCGTAAGCTTTTCCACCACCACCATGATTTAATCATGCTGCTTGCCTGTTTTGGGAAATCCTGTGATGAAATCCATTGTCACCACTTCCCACTTCCACTCAGGAATGGATAAAGGTTGTAGAAACCCTACTAATTGTTTGTGCTCAACTTTAATCTTATGACACTCCATACATCTGGAGATGTATTCAACATTCTCTTTCTTCATACCTGGAAAAAAATAATGGCTCTTGACTGTTTCCACATTTTTCTGATATCTAGGGTGCCCTGCATAAGTCACATTATGCATTTCAGCAAAATTGCAAGTTTCTAATCCTGGACATTAGGTACATAGATTATGTTCTTGTACAAAAGTATTCCATCAGTTTCCAATTTATAAATCTCCACTTTCTATGGCATCTTACCTTGTTGTAGCTTTGCTACCAAATCCCTGTATTGCAAATCTATAATTGCAGCCTCCAAAATTATTCTTTTAATATCAGTTTGGTACATCCTAATGGTTGTAGCCTGTAATTCGTGTACTCTCCTGCTGAGTGCATCAACCACTTTATTCTTCTTCCCTTTGATATGCTTGATATAAAAATCATACTCACAGAGAAACTCCAACCACCTACTCTGCCTAGCATTCAAGGTTGGATGATAAAACAAATACTTCAGACTGTTATGGTCATTCCTTAGTTTGAACCTCCTTCCCATGAGGTAATGCCTCCATTTCTTTAGAGCGTGAACTATGGCCTCCAATTCCAAATCATGAGTTGCATAATTCCTTTCATGCTCTTTCAACTTTGTAGATTCATAACAGATTACAAATCCATTCTAACTGAGGAATCCTCCCAGTCCTTCTTTGCATGCATCTCTGCACACTACAAATTCTTCATTCAGATCTGCAATCCTCAGGATTGGAGCACTGGTTAACATTTGCTTCAATTGTTGGAAGCTTTTCTCACAGTCCTCTGTCCACTAAAACTTCTTCTCCTTCCTTTGCAAGGAAGTGATAGGATGAGATATTCTCGAGAACCCTGCGATAAAACTTTTGTAATAAACAGCTAGACCCATAAAGGATATGACTTTCGTCACATTCTTTGGCACTGACCATTCTCTGATGGCCTCAATATTTTCAGGATCTACAACTATCCCATCCTTCGAAATAATATGCCCCAAGTAATGGATCTTCTCTTGATAAAACGAGCACTTTCTCAACTTGGAATACAGTTGGTGCTCTCTTAGCACCTACAACACCATCCTCAGATGTTGTTCATTCTCTTCCTCTAACTTGGAATACACCAGGATATCATCCAAAAATACTATGAAAAACTTGTCTAGGTAGTCCGTAAATACACCATTCATTAAACACATGAAAACAACATGTGCGTTCAACAGTCCAAACGACACCACTGTGAAATCGTAATGGCCATACCTTATTCTAAAGGTGGTCTTGTTGATGTCTTCATCCTTTATCCTTACTTGGTGATATCTCGGCCTAAGGTCTATTTTTGAAAATATCTTCGCATCCTTCAACTGATCGAAGAGGTCATCAATCATCGACATAGGATATTTGTTATTTACAGTTAATTTATTCAATTTTTTGAAATCAATACACAATCTCAATGTTTCATCCTCCTTCTTCATGAACAGGACCAGGGCACCCCAAGGTGACACACTTGGTCATATATACCCCTTCTTCAGAAGTTCTTCAAGCTACAATTGTAGTTCTTTCAGTTCCGGCGTGCTCATTTTATACGGAGATTTTGACACTAGAGCTGCTCCAGGCATCAAGTTTACAAAAAAGTCAATATCTCTCTTCGGGGGTAGTCCTGGTACATCCTGAAATACATCTTCAAACTCCTTTAGTACCACATGATCTCCAATATTTGAGACCTCATCCTTATATGCTTCTTCCACATGAGCTGCAAATAATTGACAACCTTTTCTGTAGCACTTCTTCAGTGGCATTGCTGAGATTTCTCTGATAGCAACAACTCTGGGAATTCCTTGGACTATTTTCCAATTTCCTTCCTTGTCCAGGCAAGTGAACACCTTGTTACGACATTCCAAGATGGCATAGTGCTAGTCCAACCAGTCCATCCCAATTAGACATTCATAAGAACCTAAAGGCAGAACATTCAATTCGGCCTTTGTTCTCAATCCATTCATGTCCACACGACATGACTTAACCAACTCAATGACTTTCCTCTTGGTTCCTGTAGACAACTACACTAACCAAGACTTTTCATGTTTGATTCTCGACAATTGCAAACTTTCCACCACTCTAGGATCTATATAACCATGGCTAGCCCCTGAATCAGTTAAAATAGTAAATGGTTGTTTGTTGATCATACCTTCCACTTCAATCATGTGTGACTGATATTCAACTTTCTTGTTTTCCAAGGATACATAGATCCTTGGCATTCTACTACCCATGTCCTTCACTGTTTCATCTTGCTAAACATTATGGACAACTCTCACTTTGCCATTTTTATGGGGACAATCTTTGTACTTGTGGTTCCCCTGACAGCCCCAACACTGAATGGGCATCTGTCTTGGCCTTTGTTCTCCTACGTCAGCCGTTCTCAGCTCTCTAAATGATGGCTATCCTTGAGGACTATTT
>ML818248.1:21075-63915 GCA_009831015.1 Picea engelmannii
TAAAGGATTATGGTTGGAGTCATCACTTAAAAGAGTAGCTTGTTTAGTTGCAGTCCTAGCATTAAAGTCTCCTAGCAGGAGGATATTACCTTCATTTTTCAAATTATAAATATCTTGTTCTAAATTATTATAGGGACATTTTTAATCTAGATTATTTTTCTTATAAAAAGTAGAATTAATAGGTGCAAAATAACAATTTGCTATATACATCTTGTTAGCATTGGTGTCTGAAATTTCTATCCAAATGTATTGATTAGGAGGGTCAATCTTATGAAGTTGAATGTGAGGAGAAATGTTTTTTCTAATATAACAAGCTATGCCTCCTATCCCTCTACGGTGGGATTTTTTGTTCCATGCCGACCACAAGACAAATCCTTCCATGTTAGGGACCTTACACTCCTCATGCTCCCAAGTTTCAGCTAGACAGATAATATCAATACCACTCGACATCCAACTTATCATAGGACCTTTGCGCCATGGAAAGCCACGACAATTCCAAAAAAAGATCCCAAGTGTCCCAAATTCCTATTTATTATTATCCTTCTGATCTCTATCCCTAAATGTATTCATAAATGTTATTTTATTTTATATTAATTATTCAAATTAAATTGATACTAGTCATATTTAATGGTTTTATAAATTATTTTGATTATTTTTTCATAATTATAAATAAGTTTGATTTTCTTATTTAAATTATATTTTAAATTTATATTAATCATATTTAATACAAAATATTATTAGAATTACTTTCTTTCATCATATTTTTTATTATTTTATTTAAATTAAAATTTAATATTAAATTAGTTATATTTAATGCACAATATTGTTAGACTTCACTTTCTTTATCTGTAATTTAAAGGGAGATTCATAACAACTTTAATCATATTTATTCATGATAATATAGAATCACACACATTAAAAATCCATTACTAACTATATTTTCCTATATATGTTTTTAGTTCTCTATTATGATAATGTATCCTTTCATTTTTATTCATTGATTAAAACATAACTTGAAAATTTAAATCTATAAATATATTAAGTTTAATTTTTTAATAAATTAATTATTCTTCATGCAGAGTAGTCACAAAAATAAAGATTAATTTGTTGAACAATTGCTTTGCTTGCTAAGTAGAGGATCATCTTCAAGTGATGCAGGTGCTTCAATGTCGATGGCCTCGACTAGTCAAGCAGATTCCTCAATTGGTTCAACCCAGGCTTCTAAGTAGGGCACCTCTAAGGCCCTTGTGGGAGGACCTACCCCTCTATTGAGGCATGGATCTGGAAACAGGGTGAGGGAAGTAGTGGTTTAGGATACTTTTAAAGGAGTTGGAGGCCCGATAAAACAATCAGCTCTCAATAGCTCTGGAGTTCCTTTGATTCCTTTATTAAATCCTTTGGTATCGACCATGTAGGTAGCTCTAGCTAGTGGTAGTGCTCCTATTTAGAATATGGAGGTGGATGAGGGATGGAAAGTTAAATTTAGCATGCATAAAGGGGATTCATCTCCTACAACTTTGCTTAAGCTTGGTATCATTGTGAGCCCATCCCCGTGGATAAGTTCTTTTAAGGAAGTGATGACCCACTCTCCTAAGAGGGGGAACCTTCCTCGAAGATGTTTAATAAGTTCAACACCTTGGCCAATCCCTTGTTCTTTGAATAAAGATTTCTTTTTTCATGGAATCCCTGAGGGATGATGATCCCAGGTAGGAAGCAAGTTGTTCGAGGAGTTCTTCAAAAAGTTAAACCAAAAATAGTTTTTTGCAGGATGTAAAATCATCTAGATTTGAGCTTCGCAATTGCATGAGTTACATTTGGAATGACCCATTTTGGGCCACAGATCATGAACATGGAAGAGGTGGGGTGGTGTTATCCAATTTTCCATATCTACAGAGTTATGTTACAACTTCAAGGAGTGAATCGAGCAATCATTGTGTGTGGATTAGTATGCTATTTCAGGAGATATTAGTGGGTTTTTGTTTTATCTATGCACCAAACCCTAGCCCCGCATGTATTCATATCTAGGAGTCGATGGAGACCTCTATTTCAGATGTTAAGTGGATAATTGGTGGAGATTTTAACATGTTTGAATGGGATGGTGATAGAGGAGGAGGGGTTAGTTATGTGATTAGTGGATCAGAGAAGCATGATTGGTCTAAGTGTAAAGCCTCTCTTCGGTTGTTTGACCCCAATTGGGGGAAGAAATGGGTTGACTACACTGGATGATTTACTTGGTCCAACTTTAGATAAGGCTATGCCAGAGTTTAGGCTAGGCTGGATCAGATCTATGGCCCAATTAATGATATCTTATTTGTTGAGAATATGCGTTCGGTTGATGTGTTGATTGGAGCTATAGGTTTGGATCACCTACCCATTATGACTTCTATTTCAGTAGGGCATGTGTTGGACTCCAAAAGTGTGTATGTGTTTAAGCTTAATGTTTCCCATTTAGAGTTTGCAGATTTCTAGACTATGGTGCATGGTGTTTGGAATCTTGTTCCTCAACCTGGGGGGGGAAAGGGTGTCTTTTATGGTGGGAGGTGACCATTCATCGTATTGTGAAGTTTATTAGGGGATGGGGTCCCATGATTGTGCAGAAGTGTAGGAGAGAGCTTTCAAAGGCTCGACGATAATTAGAGGAGGTGTGTATTCTCCTGGAGGAGGACCTACATAACATCACCCTCTAAGAGGATGCAACTCGATTTGATATGGTGGTTTTCAAGGAGGAGGAGTATATTCCTTGAGGGGCTCAAGTTACATATTGACTACAATAGATTCAAGAGGGTGACATGGGATCTAATTTCTTCTTTGACTTCTTGAAGAGTAAAGTGGTGGTTGATAGGGTTCTTGGTCTACGAAGAGACGATGGAACTCTTGAGGATAACCCAACAGATATCCAAGGTATGTTTAGTGATCACTTTCAAAATATTTTCTCTAATTACCATTATCGAAGTCAATTGTGGCCACTAGAGATGCTTGCTACAGAGTGGTTCCTCTTGGAAAGAGATTTTATGGAAGATGATTTTTTGGTTTCCCTCTCTTCAATGCAAAATGGGAATGCCCCAAGTATTGATGGTTTTCCTTGTGATTTTTACAAGGAGATGTGGGACATGGTGGGAGAAGATTTTTGCAATCTTGCGCATGAGGTCTTTTCCATAGGAAGTCTTTCAGAGACACTTAATCAAGGATTGATCAAGCAACTTATTCCAAAGAATACAACTAGAGATTATATTGGTGGGTGGTGGCCAATAAATTTATCGAGAATTGCTTATAAAATTATGGCTAAATATTTATCTAGGAGATTTTGAGAAGTGTCCCAAAAATTTGATTGTTGAGAGAAGACAAGACTTGTATAAGGGTAATTTATTTTGGATACAATATTGTCATCTTAGGAGGCCATGGAGTGAGTCAGGGAATCTAGTTAGCAGTCACTTTTCTAGAAAATCAATTTTGATAAAGCATATGATTGTATTGATTGGAAATTTATCCCTAATATATTGGCTTGCCTTGGGTTTGGCTAATGTTGTGTTGGTATGATTAACACCTAGTTTATGTGTGCCTCTGCTTTTTTTTAAGAATAATGTGTTGTCCCCCTGCATCCATATCCACGTGTCTATCATAAAAGGGTGTTATTTGGCCCCTTATCTCTATGTTTTGATGCCTAATGCTCTTGGTTCATATTCTCCTTGATCTTAATGGCTACATTGATCCATGGCTTAACACCTAATTGGTCCATGATCTTTATTTAAAGAGCATGGAGGGTAATTTTCTGATGATCGATTGTGAGAAAATCTCTTGTAAAATCTCTCTGTAATATTTTTCTTTTGCATTAATAAATTGCTCCAAGTGGCCACATTGGATGGGGTCATGGATGTTTCCCCATAGTGGTTTTACCACGTCAAAATATCAGTGTGTTGATATTTTATCGGGTTGTGTGAGTGGTTACTGAAGGTGTTCTTCCTCTATTGGAATACCTATGTTTTCGAACATGGAATCAAAGCATGTTTGAAGACTCACTCTCATTGTAGATCGATATCGTGAAGTCGAGTTGTCTCATCTTTGGTTGCTACCGTTTTTGTACATTTCTGGGCTAAAATGATTGTTTTGTTGGTTCTGAAGTGCTTGTTTCAGTAAGCAACGCTTTTCATTTCACTCGAAAAGGTTTATGTTTGCCCAAGATACAACTATCTCAGTCAGATCCAGAAGTATAAAGCTCGAATATGCCCTTTTAAATTTTTTGCAAAGTATTGTTTTGGTTTTATTTCGGTTTTCCATTTTTTTGGGGGGTTTCTACTCTTTTATGTTTTTGTATTCTCTTTTCCCCGCGCCCTATGTGATCTCGAAAAATTAGAAAGAAATTGAAAAAGTGCATTTTTCGGGTAAGCTAACCGGGATCTAACCCTTGTCATCATCGAGAAGCAAAACAATTTTCTTGTGTGAAAATTGATTCTTATGAAAACGCTCTCCAAGCCCGTCTTCAAAAACAACAACAACAATCCTCCTTCTAAACAATACAGTATGTTTTCCTAGCTCACTTGGTGAAAAGTTGTCTTATTAAGTAAGAGGTCTTGAGTTCAAGTCTATTTTTGTGACTTTTTTTTTAAAAGTTCATGCATCCATTGTAAAGTGTATTTCACTTCAAGTATAAAAGTGAATCACTATAAGTAGCTTTAATATTTTATTTTAAAGTTATTTATTTTGCATGCAACTTTCTTTTATAAAGTAACTTCATTGTAAAAGTGATCCCTGCTTTTTATAAAAGTATGTCACTTCATAAAGCAACTTATTTGTAAAAGTGAGGGCATAACTTTCACATTCGAAGTCCATTTTCAGTGTCGTTATTTTTAAAACCGCATAATTTTTCGATATCTTTCCATCCAAATCATCAATTTTGGTTTTTAAATCTATATTATCTACATATTTAATATGGCTTCTTCCAGTGATCTTTTTTTTACCAGCACCAACTACTTCCAATGGAAATCTCATATGGAGGATTTATTAAGAAGTAAAGGCTTGTAATGGATTACCTTGGGAAAGGAAAAAGAACCCAATGATAATGAAAAGAAAGTCAAATGGATTAATAAGAATGACTAAGCATGTGGACTGATCAGAATGTTCATCTATCCTTATTTAAGGTTCCACCTTCAAGAAATTGATGACCCCAATGAATCTTGGGAAAAAAATGAATCTGTGTTTGGTAAACACAATATTATTCGAGCACATCAGTTAGAAAATCAGATATTGAATTTAAGTCCAAATGATTTTTCTTGCATTGAAGACTATCTATCTAAGTTTAAAAGACTTAGAATTTTATGTGAAGAGTGTAAAATAAAGTTGGAGGAAGAGCGTTGCATCTATATTATTCTTTCTAAGCTAGGTAGTGCATATTAAGTGTTTGTATCTACCTTTTATGCCATGAGAGAGGCTCTAGGGAAAGCTTATAAAAAACCCACTCTTGAGTCCTTTTGTGATGCTTTGATTAGAGAGAAATATAAGCTTTTACAACTTGGAGTGATCATCACTACAGGTACCTCNGTGTTTGTATCTACCTTTTATGCCATGAGAGAGGCTCTAGGGAAAGCTTATAAAAAACCCACTCTTGAGTCCTTTTGTGATGCTTTGATTAGAGAGAAATATAAGCTTTTACAACTTGGAGTGATCATCACTACAGGTACCTCCAACAAATCCTTAATCTCCCAACAGAAAGATAAACCCAAGAATCCCAAGAAGCAACATCCTCACCACAACAACAAGCAAAACAAGGGTCCTAAACCCACTCAGACAGCTTCAACTCCTAATGGTGACAAAATAGAAAAATCTAAAAATAATAAAACTGATAGACATTGCAACTTTCATGGGAAATATGGTCATGATGACTCCAAATGTTTCAAAAATATGGCATCTTTAGAAGAAACGATGAAGAAGCACAACATCAGTATTGATTCTACTTCTTCTTCTTCTTCTCATGGACATGCACTTTCTACTTCTGGTTTCTCCTTCAATGCAACTTCTAATTCTTCTTCTGATGAGTGGCTTATTGATTCTAGAGAATCTTATCATATGGATAAGGAGAAAGCCATATTTTCTACTCTAAATGAATGTAACACCAAGAAAATATTTTTTGGTGATGATAGATCTCTTAGTGTTGTAGGATCTGGAACAGTTCAGGTAGATAATGGTCATTTCAATGATGTAATATGTGTTCCAAGTCTTTCCTATAACCTTCTATCGATATATCAAATCACTCATTCAGGTGAAGGTAAAACCGTAGATTTTTCACCTCACCAAGTTGTAATCAAGGATCTAAAAGATCCTCAACATGTTCTTGCAACTAGAATTGTTGATGATATTACCAGGTTGTACAAGTTTGACAACTCTAGGTCATAATATTTTCCATAAGTTTTTGTTGCTCATAGAGATGACTTAAGCAAACTTTGGCATGAGCGGTTTGGTCATCTAAACTATCGCTCATTACAACAACTATGTCATCAGTAGATGGTGACTGGTCTTCCTCTTGTTTCATGCAGTGATGGTGTTTGTGTCGATTGTGTTCTTGCAAAATATCATCAGAACAATTTTGACAAGCGTGCTTCTTGGCATGCCTCAGTCCCTTTGATCCAGATGGATCTTGGTGTTCATCCACCTTTTCCATTGAATCACCATTTTGAGCCTGTGGTTTTGATAGACCATGATATTCACCCTTTTGATGGGGAATGAAATGTAATGCCGTCTTCATTTGTTGATTATAGACATCATGTAATGATTTCCTAGAGGTATTATGTACATGCCTACAGCATAGATTTAATGCATCATATCCCATTAAAACTCCATAGTTAAGCGCGCTTGAGCTAGAGTAGTATTGTGATGGGTGACCTCCCAGGAAGTCTTAGTATTTTACATTCCTATGGAATTTTATAAATTTAAACCAATTTATCCCACATAAATCATGGGAATTGTTCTCCTCTCACTCTCTCATATATAATTGAAGTGAAGGAGGCTCTTTAAGCATGCAATGGAGTGTGATGTAACGCTTGTTGTGAATGAAGCATAGCCATTATCTCTTTCTTTTTAGAGATAAGCTACTCCATTCTACCAGTTTGCATTCTACAGTGTTTTCCTCTCTTGTTCATTAACAAAAGTTGGGTTTCACTATATTTTTTTGTTCTCTACATTATCTCTGTGTATTTCCTTGTTATGTCTATGTTATATTGTTGTCTTCATGTTGTTCTCAAAATAATTCAGATCAGTGGTATCAAAGCAGTCTTCTCCTTGTCGTTTCTTAGAGCAGGTCCCCAACGAGGTCAGGGTATAGAGAGTTAGGTATTGATCTATTTTTGCTTGAGGAAAATCACTCTCGCAAGCCCAAGAAACCTCCCATGGTGCAAGAAAAGAGAGACGATAAAGCATGGATCCTTTCAAGACGTTTCTCAAGGAATCCCTCATGCGATAGAGGAACAAGATGATGGACAAATTCGCTCAGATCCTTCAAAGACTATCAATAGTGGTGACTGAGGCATGTTCAACAAGTAGTCATTTTGGAGGTGTGACACCTTTCAAGGTACAAGTAAATTTTGATATCCCCTTTTTTGAAGGCCAGATAGATGCAGATTCTCTATAAAATGGTCGAATCTGCTAGAAGGTTATTACTCTGTCCATAATTTTTTCAACATTGAAAAGATTACCTTCACGCTCTTTAAATCCCTTCCCCATGTCAGAGCTTGGTGGGAAGGTTACTGGGAGAGGTACACCATGGATGAATCCACACCATTCGGGAGAGAACCCACTTGGAAGACCTTTGTAGATGCCCAAAAGGAGGAGTTCTACCCCATCAGAAACTATGGTGACCAATACATGAGATGGATAAATTTGCGTCAGAAAAGATACCAAACAGTGTCGGAGTACACCAACACCTTTCATACCTTGTGCTCAAAACTATGTATCAAGGACTCTGAGAGACACCCGATTTTGAAGTACCGCAGTGTTCTACATAGGTGCATCCAAACAAATATGGATTTCTTGTATATCTCCTCACTGGGAGCTGCTTATCGATATGCAGTCAAAATTGAGCATAAATTCAAGAAACATAGTAAGTGGGAGTTTGGGTTTGAAAATATGCCACAATAGAAGAATGGAAAATATAACCCTAACTCACAAAACAAAGGACAGAGAAAGGAAGGAAAACCTCAAGAGAGGGAGTCCCAAATGCAGGCAAAATAAGGTAACGAGAAGTCTAAGAAAGACACCGGAAAGTGGTGTGAGTTCCACAACGGCATTTGGCACAACACTGATGAATGTCGCTCAATACAGTCATTAGTGGTCGAGCTCAAAGACAAAGATCTGAATCCCAACTTGGACCCTGATTTAGAAAATAATAAAAGGAGACAAGTCATTGTTGCAGAAACCACTGCTACTGTCGCAACTGCAACAATCCAACCAGAAGATCCTGAGGAGGGGGAACGCCTCTTCCATTCACAGATGTGGGTGAAGGGGACCCCGATGCATTTTATTGTTGATAGTGGAAGCAAAAATAACCTCATATCAACAGAGGTTTTCAAGAAGTTGGATTCACCAACGAAACCACACCCACAACCATACAACATCGGGTGTATTTTCCAGGGTCAAGATCTTCATGTTAGCCAGCAGTGTCACCTATCCTACAACATCAAGCCCTTCAAGGATGACGTATTGTGTGATGTTTCCCCATTGGAATTCTATGATGTTCTATTAGGCCAGCCATATATGTGGAAGAATCATGTTGTTTATGAGTCTCGACCCTGTAGCATCATTGTTACTCTAGGGGGTCACATATATAGGATACCAGAGGTAGTTCTGACTACTATCCCTCCAAAACATTGCCACAAGTAATATCTCATACTGCAAATTTTAGCCTCTTCAAAATCTGATCAGAGGGTAAACAAAAGGACATTGCAACCACTACAGTTTCATCCCAAGAACTTTCTATTCAGAAGAAGCAGATTGACAAGATTGTATAAGAGTACCAAGATGTTCTTGTTGCACCTACGGGGTTGCCTCCACACTGACTAGTCAAGCAAGGTTATAAAAGAACCCTTCATACCCTTCATGTTGCATATTCACCAAGAGAGTCCTCCCACACTTAGGTACATCATGCATCTAGATTGGTTGAACAAATCCAACCCCTCTAGCAACAAGTTTGTGACATCCTTCAACAAGCTAAGCATGACAACTTCTTCACCAAGGAAAGCAATTCACCAAGCTTTAGATTTAGAATACGTTTCTCAGTCTCTCAAGGGAACTTGATGCAATGGGGACCATTTCTTCCTAAGGGGGGAGTAATGATCCAGATGGATCTTGGTGGCCATCCACATTTTCCATTGAATCACCATTTCGAGCCTGTGGTTTTGACAGACCATGATATTAACCTTTTTGATGGGGAATGGAATGTTATGTCATCTTCATTTGTTAATTATCAACATCATGTAATGATTTCCTAGTGGTCTTATGTACATGACTACAACATAATGTTAATGCACCGGATCCCATTATAACTCCACAGTTAAGCACGCTCGGACTAGAGTAGTACTGGGATGGGTGACTACCCAGAAAATCTTAGTATTTTACATTCCTATGGAATTTTATAAACTTAAACCAATTTATCCCACATGCATCATGGGAATTGTTCTCCTCTCACTCTCTCATATATAATTGAGGTGAAGGAGGCTCTTTAAGCATGCAATGGAGTGTGATGTAAAGTCTGTTGCAAATGAAACATAGCCAACATCTCTTTCTTTTCAGAGATAAACTACCCCATTCTATAAGTTTGTGTTCTACAATGTTTTCCTCTCTTGTTCATTAATACAAGTTGGGTTTCACTATATTTTTGTGTTCTCTGCATTATCTCTGTGTATTTCCTTGCTATATCTCTATTATATTATTTTTTTTCATGTCGTTCTCAAAATAATCTGGATCACCCTTTGCAGCTTGTTCATAGTGACTTGTGTGGTCCACTTTCTTCTCCTTATTTTTCTAGGTGCAAGTATTTCTTAAATTTCATTAATGACTTTTCCATGTGTACTTGGTTTTACTTCTTAAAACCTAAGAGCGAATTTTTTGACAAGTTTCTGGCCTATAAGGTCCTTGTGGAAAAGCAATTTGGACATCAAATTCAAAGGTTAAGAACAAATAATGGAGAATAATATGTGAACAATAATTTTACAAGTTATTGCACTACATAGGGCATCCAAATGCAACACATTGTTCCATATACACCACAACAAAATGGTGCTGCTGAGAGAAAGAACCACACATTAAAAGAAATGGCTAATTGTATGATCCAATCTAAAGGATTAAGTCTAAAGTATTGGACGGAACCCATCAACTGTGAAAATTACATAGTAAATCACACTCCCACAAAGGATCTAAAAACTATAACATCGGAAGAAGCATGGAATAAAATTAAACCAGATGTAACTCACTTCCATGTATTTGGCAATATAGCATGGGCTCACATTCTTGATGAGAAAAGGAAATAATTGCAGCCTAAAAGTGACAAGTTTATATTTGTTGGTTATTATGAAGATGTCAAAGGTTTCATTCTTCTTCAACCACATTGTAATGGAATTATTATTAGAAGAGATGTTAAATTTGATTAAAATATCTTGGCCTACAAGCCTAATTCGACGATTGTTCCTTCTTCAGCCTGCGAGCCATCTTTGGTGTTTGTGCCTTCTTTTGTTCCTATTTTGGTTTCTTCTTTAGATGATGAAAATGAGGATGAAAATACACCTCCGCCTTCTCACCTTCCTCCAATTGAGTCCATTGAACCTAAACCAACACCAACACCATTGTTTCCTATATGGGTACACGATAAGCAGTTGGTAATCTTGTCGGTGATCCTTCAAATCAGCTTCAGACACGTTCACAGTTCCAACTAGCCTCTTCTCTTTTGGCTCAAGTTTTAGAGAATCATGATCCAGAGACATTTGCAAAAGCTTCATGTCATCCAAATTAGGATACAACAATGAATGAATAGTATCTTTCTTTAATGGAAAACAATACTTGGGATATTGTACCTCTTCCGAAAGGAAGAAAACTTGTCATATGTAAATGGGTCTATATAACTAAGTATGCATTAGATGGAAGTGTTGAAAGACACAAGGCTTGGTTAATTGCCAAAGGATTTTCCCAAGTTGAAGGAATTGACTACAATGAAACATTTTCCCCTATCGCCGAAATGAATTCCATTCGCCTTGTTCTTGCCCTTGTTGCCTCACATAAATGTGAGGTCCATCATATGGATGTTATATCCTCCTTCTTGCATAGGTATTTGCAAGAAGAAATATACATGGAACAACCTCCTGGCTATGTAAAGAATGACTCTGGCCTTGTTTGTCACCTTAAGAAATCTCCTTATGGTCTTAAGCAAGCTCCCTGAGCTTGGTATGCCAAAATGGATAGCTTTCTTATTGACACCAGATTTTCCAGATGCCATTCTAATCCTAATGTATATACCAAGAAAGTAGGAATCCATCTCATAATCCTTGTCCTATATGTTGATTACCTTATCCTTACTGGTAGTGACTCAAAAAATTTAAACCATGTGAAAACCAACCTTAAAAATAAATTTGAAATGACAGACTTAGGCTTTTTGCACTTTTTTCTTGGCCTCCAAGTTTTGCAAAACAAGGAAGGAATTTTTCTTTCCTACTATAAGTATGCTTGTGACCTTCTTCGTCGCTTCCACATGGAATATTGTAAACCATCCCCTTATCCCTTCCAATCTGGAGTCAATCTTGTTGCTACCTGTACTTCTCCCGAAGTTGATGCCACTTTGTACCATCAGTTAGTTGGTAGCCTCTTATACTTGAATCATACCCATCCTGATCTTTCCTTTGTTGTTGGTCTTGTTTCCCAATATATGCAAACACCCCATGAAAGCCATTGGAAAGCAACTAAAATAATACTCTAGTATGTCTGGGGTACAATTTAGTTCGAGATACATTACAATTCAAGCGGAACTCCTTTATTGGTTGGCTTCACTGATTCAGAATGGGCCGATGACCCTGATGATCGAAAGTCTACTGCAGGTTATGTTTTTAGCATTGGTTCAGGACCTGTCACACGGGCCTATAAGAAACAATAGGATATTGCACTTTCTTCAACAGAAGTAGAGTACTGAGCAACGGTAAATGCAAGTTAGGAAGCCTTGTGGATTCAATAGATCCTTTCAAAGTTTGGATTCCAACAGCAACATTCGACCAGCCTTTTGTGCGACAATCATAGTGCCATCAATATCTCCAAAGACCCAATTCAATATCAACGAAGCAAACACATAGAGATACACATGCACTTCATCAAAAATCTCATTCATGATCAAGTTATTGAAGTACTATTTTACCCTACAGAAGATCAAGTTGCAGACATTTTCACAAAGTCTCTTACAGAAGCGAAGTTTCCAAAACTTCAATTTATGTTAGGCGTTCAAGAAGTTGTCACTAAGGAGGGATAGGCTCTAATGCTTCCTTCCTTATTCTATTGTGTCACTATTGTAAATCCTTCAATCATATCCCAAGTTGTTCTTAAGGGGGGATTTTAGGATATTTAAACACCTAGGATTTAGTTAAGATCTACTTGGTCTAATGTGTCATTAGGTAAAAGTGTGTTTCTTAGTGTGTTTCTTTAGTATGCATTAGTATGCATTTGTAGTTAGGAAATCTAATGGTCATGATATGTTCCTGACATAGAGTAATCTGACGGTCCATATTCTCCTCAATCTTAACGGCTACATTAATATGTGGCTTAACACCCGATTGATCCATGATATCTATTTAAAGAGAATGGAGGGTCATTTATCGATGATCGATTGTGAGAAACTCTCTTGTAAAATCTCTCTGTAATCTTGTTCTTTTGCATTAATAAATTGTTCCAAGTGGTCGCATTGGTTGGGGCCGTGGATGTTTCCCCGTAGGGACTTTACCACATCAAAATATCGGTGTGTTGATCTTTGATCTGGTTGTGTGAGTGGTTACTGAAGGTGTTAGTCCTCTATTGGAATACCTCTGTTATCAAACATTATCTAGAATACAATCATCGAGGTAATGTTGCTCATGTGTTTGTTCCATGAGATCTATGGTCTTTTTCATGCAAGAAATCTTAGGATGGAACCCCCTATTACAATAGGAACATTTTGTCTTCTCCTTCTTTCCTTTTGATTCCTTGGAAATCGAACTCTCATCTATGAAATTTTGTTTATCTTCCTTCTTATTGTCTTAGTCCTTCTTACCCTTGTTATTCTGCTTATTCTTCTTTGAACTTCCCTGAGTTGTAAGCGCATGGGGCTTGGAATTATTAAGTGCCCCTATTTGGATGATATTTGTTTTCTCATGGATAAGTGACTCCATGAAATCATATAGGGATGCCACCTTCCATGTAGACCCCATAGCTAACCTAGTAGTATGAAAACAAGTGTGGACTGTAATATCCCTCGGTAGAGCCCCAATTGTAAATATGAATTGTAAACATGTTTTTTAGGATGGTGAGCCAAGTTATAATAAGCTAGGAGGCTTATGTGATGATTAGGCCAGGAGCCTGATATTTTGTTTGTATATGTAATTATGCATATCATTAATAAAAATATAAACATTGTTGTGTGTAGACCGACCACAAAGAAGAGTTATGGGGGATTAAGCTCCATAAGGTAGGGTACGGAAGGGGGGATAAGTATTTGGGCCTAGGGGCTAAGCTAGGGGGTTTACCTCTAGAGGAATAATATTTTAATATTATTTCCTGAAAACTAAGGTGGACATATTATGTTTTGTTATCCTAAGTTCCTAGTGGCTAAGGACGTAGGCTAAATGGAGCGCATGTAGCTCCAGGAAGACAAGTGTCGACCTGCACTCATGCAGTTAAAAGCTGAAGCGTTATCTATGTTATGGGGGGGCTTTCCATTCTCGACCCACTGTCTAACCGTGAAACCGGGGAATCCATCACAGATCTCTGGAATCAGTAATCCCGTGAGTCAAATCATGCTGGTAGTTTGTTGGTCATTCATCCATACTCTGCGTGAGTTTATGAGGCCATTCTCCCATCCTCTGTTTGAACCTGAGACCTCGGTGGTCAATCTTGGATAACCACGCATCTCTAAAAAGGAGAATGAAAAGTCAACCTGTGTGATTCTGTGAACCTAATCTATCTGCACCCGTAGATCCGAGTTCATACCTAAACCATTTTTAGTTGTTGCAATCTGTGGAGAGTCGGGTTATGTCATAATTGTTGGTTGTTACAGCCACGCAGTTCTTGGATTGAGTGTGGCTTCCTGCCGTCGGTTGTTTCTTACTGAGATTTAATATGTCCTAATGTTTGATTGTTACCTTTTGGGTGTCCATAACCATTTTTCCCTGTTGTTGTTTTTTTCACCATACCCGATTGTAGTTGAGTCAAAGACTGGTTGAAGAGGCGGGTTTTCAAGCCTGTGAGCAACTCTCCAGGTGAGAGAGTTTGTTGGGAAGTGATTTCTCCTGGAAGGGAGTGTCGTAGCAGCTACAGTACTCTGAGACTTCTGGTCCAGCCTGTTGTTGAAACCCAAGGTAAGGGAGGGGTACTAGTCGTTGGACTTGTATTAGTGAAGGTGTATCATCCTAGGGTGGAGTAGGCATGTGGGGAATAAGGGTATGTGGGTTGTGGGCGTAAGTGGCTCTTCGGATAAAAGATCCTTCCTGTTTCTTTTTGAAACTTCCTTGTTGTCCTTGCCAAGCCTAGAATTCCCTTTCCCGGTGGAGTTTAGTCCCATCTTGGGGGTGACCTACTACTGAGAGTGATGAGCAGAACGGTCTAAGGCTAGAAGGTTCGTGGAAGGTCTGCACGCAGTTGGTGTATTTACTCTAGATAAAATATAAGTATCATTGTTGTTCTTAATTATGTATTTTATGCATGTTTTGTGATGCTTGAATGTTATCATGTATTCCGTTGCGTATATGAATTAATGTTAGTTTCATTGATTACATGTGGATTTACTGTTAATCTTGTTTGAATATGAAATGGTAGAAGTAATTCTGTGTTATCGTGATTAAGTGTTTTAAATTCATTAAAATGCATATATATCATATAAGTTTATATTTCGCATGGTAGCATTACCCGGTCTTTGGAGGGTCAGAGATGTTACAGTATGGTATCAGAGCATGGTTACAACACTGAGCCTGGATGGGCCATGTTAGTGGAAGTTGAAGCAAGAGTTTTGGATGGAGTTGTTGTCGAAATGGACAAAACTCAAAGTTCTGACCCAAGGTTTCAATGCGGAGCCTAGATGGGTTGGGTAAGTGGTCATTGGACCCAAGGTTTCAAGAGGAAATTGTGTATGGAGGACCAATTTCGAACCTCATAACCTTCCTGAGTGCCAAGAAGTTACCTTGGTCGTGTTACGAAGCTTAGGAGGAATAGTAGTATCGTAAAACCACGACATAAGTGGTGTTGGTTCGCAGAGTAATGTGGACCTTAGGATCTATCCAAGAGAAGGAGGATCCTTCATGACCGTCAGATCTGGTAATGTTGCGAGGCAATTAGCCGTGAATTCCATTGGAAATCCACAAAGTAACAGAGTTTGTTCTGCATCGTAGGATCTGTTCAGAAGGAAGGGAAATCCCTTATGACCGTTAGATTTGGGGAAGGTGGAGAGGAATTAACCTGGAATCCCTTCGGACTTCGCGACTTCGGTGAAGTTGATGCAAAAATAAGAGAAAGCCCGAAGCTCGAAGCTCCAAAGCCCTGAAGTGGATCTACACCATAGATCTGGAGAGGAGAGCTCGACCGTTGGATTAACCAATGTCGAAAGGTCAACGCAGTGGTGAAGGGAGAAAGCTTTCAAAGCTCCGAAGTCCGAAGTTAATCTAGACAGTTAGTCAGGAGGGACGCGTGTCAATAGATCTGAGACTTCAAGGAAAGTCACTTCGAAGGATTTCAAGTGTGGAGTGTGACAAACTCTCGAAGTCCCGAAGGCTAAAGTAGATCGCAATTGTCCATTGCGAAGGACATGCGTCAAGAGATCATGTACTTTGGGTGGAAGCACTTCGTGAGGAGGCAAGTGTTGTGAGTTTGAAACTCTCGAAGCCTGAAGTTCTGAAGTCACTCATAGTCGTTGATCGTGAGGGAGGACACGTGTCAATAGATTGTGAACTTCGAGGAAAAGTGCTCTTGGCAAAAGCGAGCGTAGAGGAGTTGAAACTCCCAAAGTCCGAAGCTTTGAAGCCCGAAGAGCCGAAGTGGTGAGTCATGATGACGTTGCTTGGAGGTGACGTGGACACATGGTTTCTATGCCAAGTGTAAGTGGATTTCGAACCGTGGAATATTGAAATGGAATTTGGAACATGACACGTGTCACCCATCTAAATGGGCCACATATCAGCCACTAGTATTCCTCCATGTGGCTTTCCGTATGAGCAGGGCTAGTAGGGCCGAGGTTATGTAACGTAGTTAAAGGTCAGAGGACCCACACTGACGTTGATCACTATACATCTAGATCGACAACCAGGAGGAATTGTGGGGACCCAATTTACATGGAAGTTAATTCTCCAAGGCGGTCCCACAATCCAAACTGTGGTTTCACTGAGGGGTTACATGTTAGCATAAGAAGAATTGCGGGATGAAAGGCGGGTTACTCCAAACCACTATTGCATGCCCCTGCAATTGAAAAACGTTAAGTGATGTGACTTAATGATGTCACCAAAGGTGACTGGGAATGTTCAGAGATTAACAGTTCGAATGTGTGGATGCGAGATCCTCCAAAGCTCCGAAGTCTCGAAGACCTGAAGACCCAAAATTCAGACACCTAAAGTTCCATAGTAAGTGTCAGCCATCAAATGTTGAGTAGACATGGATGGTTGATCCGCCCTACATTGCGAGTTCAGTAATCTGCAACTCTGAGAGATTGTTGTGTGGTGCTTTGAAATCTTTCGAAGCTGAAGGCCCGAGTAAGCACCTAGTGACCTAGCGCTTGGTCATGGCCCGTGATCGCATGGGTTGGGGACTAAGAGAAAGGGGCTAGTGCCCGAAAATGATTACAGAGCAGAGAAGATCTCGGAAATAAAATGAAATATGAATGTTTTCTTAAATCAGATTGGTTTATGAATGATGTGGGATTGTTAAGGAATGATGGCCTGACAAATTCCGGTTGACTGCATGTTGTGTCTGCAGAGTTCAACGAGTGTTAGAAACAAATCGAATTTTCATAGAGCGCTTAGGAAACACTCACAGAGATAATAGAAAATCAATTTTCCTGCATATAGTATGTTTATGTATTTGTGTTCATTATTATGTTTTTATATGTTGTTCATGGTTTGAATGCATAAACTGGTGAAGTATTGAATAAGTTTCAATTGTTTCTCTTCTTTGAGTTTTCGAGTGCAAGCAATGCACATTGTCTGTAAGGAGTGCATTGACAAAGGTAATTTAACCTCAACGAAGCTCAGGAGAGATATCGTTCAACCTTCATCAGTAGAAGTGCAAGGAGTGCACAGGGAGAACTCTCTGTTGAGTTCAGAGAGAGATAGAGTCACTGAGAACTCTGTAGGGCTCTGCTGAGTGAGCATCAAGAGAGTGCAAGTGTGCACAGAGAGAACTATTTTTCAAGTTCAGGGAGAAGAGTATCAGAGGAATATACTCACAGATATGTTGAACACTCTATAGAAAACACTCAACAAGGTGTGCTTTGAGCAGAAGGTTTCTAGGAGGGCACAAAGTTTTCCTTTAAAAGGAAACAGAAGGGTTGAGACCCTTAGGAGACTGAGTAAACCGAAAATCTCAGAAGAGATAATGCAAGGAGTGCGTGGGAGATGGACTCATTCTAAGTCCTAAAGCTCAGAAGAGATAACGCTTACGAGAGTGAAGACGACATCCAAGAGGCGGACTTGTAGGAGAAAGGTCAAAGGCTGAATCCTTTGAACACTAACAAAATCTTTCAAGGCAGAAGAAGTCAAAAGATCAAGAGGAGGAGCGACAACAACCGTCAGATTGGTTGTGGGGAGAAGCCTGGACCATTAGATCAGCGTCCAACAAAACAAAGGAAGTGCATAGGAGAGGAACAAATCCCATCTGTTAGGTCTGAACGCAAAGGACCAACAACCATTGGATCTAGAGGTAAGTGCATGAGACTTAACCATGTGTGTGCATGAGAGTGGACTTGTCAAAGTCTCGAAGTCCCGAAGGAGATCTCGATCATTGATCGAGGAGGAGGTCGAAGGACCGTTGATCTGGTCTTGGTCAGAAAGAGCCAAAGTCTCGAAGAGAATCAGGGCCGTTGATTTGGAGAGGACGTGTGGCAGAAGATCTGTCACTCCAGAGAAATTCACTCCAAAGATTTGTGTGTGTGGAGACGTGAGAATTCTCGAAGGCCGGAGAGTCAAAGTTCGTCAGAACCGTCTGATTGTTGAGGACAGGTGTCAATAGATCTTCCACTCCAGAAGATTGTCATACGGGGAAAAGCAGATAGTTAAGAGTTGAAACTCCTAATGGCCGGAGAGCCAGAATCAACCGTAGCCATTGATTTGGGAAGGTAGCTACGTGTCGACAGATCATGTAGATCTGGGATCACGTGTGGAAGGAGGAAATAAGGTAGAAATGGGAGGATAGATAGCAGTTGTTGATCGCAAATCATCGCCAAGGGATTGGAGATTGACGGAAGAGCTAGATTGCGGGGCCAAAACTTGCTCAGATGTTAAAAATCTGAGAGTGGGTCGCAATTTATACCACGGTTTTAACAAAGTGATAC
The DNA here is from genome assembly GCA_009831015.1 of Picea engelmannii. Lineage (NCBI taxonomy): Eukaryota > Viridiplantae > Streptophyta > Pinopsida > Pinales > Pinaceae > Picea > Picea engelmannii. The sequence goes on from ML818248.1 coordinate 39,812, forward strand.
GTGGCAACGGGAGGTGAATTGCAGGGAGAAAAGCAGGTTGGCCTAAAACCGCTCTTTCCCATGCCCGCAATCACAGTTTTCCATTAGGTAATATCCCAGGGCCATATGAAGGAAAGGTCTAATGAAAAAGGGGCTAGCGCCTGAAACTTGGAGTTTTGGGAAGCGCACAGAAATAGCCCACGGATCTGACAGGTCTTGTGCCTAAAGGAGAAAAGGGGGCCTGTGTATAATTGTTTTGGGTTCAATCATGAGCCCGAAGAGTCAATCTGACTCAGCATTTGGAAAGATCCTTTGACCGGGAGGTCAGCAGATCCCGCTGAGATGGGGGCACTGCGTTGAAAGTGCTCAAGGTAGGAATAATCATGCACAGTGATCACAGTGGGAGCATAAGAAGATTTAGGAATCTGGGAAGAATTATAGACTTCTGGGATCAACAAGGAAATGTTTTATAGGGAGAAAGAAGTTGTTGCAATTTCTGTGGCAGCAAGTCTGTTACGGCTTGTTGGGTCAGCCAAAGGAAAGAATGCTTTCATGTTTGCAAGTGTTGTTGGTGATGTTGTTGCATAAGGAGGGAAGCAACAGAGAGCTGAAGTGTTGGTTATAAGTTTGATAAAAGAAGCATGAAGTCTTCTACTGCCATCATACCTTCAAGTAGTATAAAATTTATTAATGGCAGTTATGCAGGTATGAGTTATTATTATTATTTTTTTGCATAATTGTTGAAAGGAAATTTAGGTAAGAATTTCCCCAGCCAAAGTTATTATATAAAATCACATGATTATATTATTTGAGTGCATACCATTGGATGTGGTAAAGACTAGAGGCCCGTATTAATTCAAAGCTTTTTATCTTCTAAATGCACACACTGACATAATAGAATGTCATGTTGATTTGGTTATGGAGTAATAACCAAAGACTTAAAAGATAAGAACCTGTTATAGGAATGAATGCCAGTAAGCTAGTCATGTATGAGACCAGGACATCGTTGAATATGTTTTGTAAGTACATGCATATATATTATTGCATGGAAATAATTGTTACTAACAGTTGAAATGTTGTTAACTCATGAAGTCGACGACATCTCAGGGAGGTGTTAAACATTGCAATAGGAAAGTTGCAAGTCAAGTAGTCACATGAGCATTGATTACAGAAAAATTTCTTGTTCAGAAGAAGAAATAATGAACTTACTGTTATTAATTATGAACATGCATATGCATAGAATGACGAGTCATTCTATTTTATTTATTTGTTGGGTAATTGTGATTGAATTGCTAGGTGCAAGAAATTCTAAGATTACTACATAAGATTTTGTACATATTGCAATTGAATTATGATGTACAACAAATACCGACAATTTGTTGGTTGTATGCAAGATGAAGCATTACAGGAAAAATGGTATGTAGTTTGGTGCCTATGAAAAACCACAAGGATGGTTGCATTCATAATATGGAAACTACCAAGATGAATTATGAAATAGAATTTCATGTTTTGGGGAAAAGATGAATTCCCTTTGAACTAAGCTTGAGTTTCTAAATAAATTCTTTTATGTTTTCTCATGATAATTGCATGTGGGTGATGCAGATGAGATGATGTTGATAAAATTTAGAATGTTGACTACAAAGAGTAGCTCGGGGAAGATGTTGATTGAAGACCTCTGAGGGCAATTGGAACTCCTCGAGCCATGGTTCTTTAAGACTTCCGGTCCGGCCTGTTGCTAAAGCCCAAGGAAAGGGAGGTGTAACAGTCGATGGACTGTGTGACAGTGAAGGTGCACACTCCTAGGGTGGGATAGGCATGTGGGGAAGAGAGACCGTTGGTTGGAATGTTGTTGGGGTTTGATACCTTAGCCTAGACCATGTTGATATGGAAGTCTTCTCAATCAAAAGATAAGTATCAATTATTTATTCATTGTAAAATATGTACCTCGTAATTCATATACAAGTTATAATGTTATTAGAATTGTTTGTATATATATTGCATGTATGTTCTAATGTTGCTTCTGAATGAATAGGTGTACGAGCAGAGTGTTTACGTCTGTGGAGTCATAGCACTGCTGAGATTTTATCAATGGATGGAACATCGTGGATCTACATCCATTCGGTGCTTTCAATGAGGTTTAATTGAAGCATGTAACAAGGAACAATAAGCTGAATGCTTTCCTAAAGCAACTCCAGGGAATAGAGAAATTGAGTTTCAGTTGTAGTATGGATACCATAATTGGTGCTTGAAAGTAAATTTGGATAATGGGCTTACAATAGCTAAAGCTTGGATATTTTTGAATAATTTTTGAATTATATATGTATAAACAAGTTTCACTGAGGACAATGCAAAAATAAGGGGAGGGGATTGTAATATCCCTCGGTAGAACCCCAATTGTAAATATGAATTATAAACATGTTTGTTAGTCTGGTGAGACGAGTTATAATAATCTAGGAGGCTTATGTGATGATTAGGCCAAGAGCCTGATATTTTGTTTGTATATGTAATTATGCAGATCATTAATAAAAATATAAACACTACTGCGTGTAGACCGACCACGAAGAAGAGTTATGGGGGACTAAGCTCCACTAGGTAGGGTAAGAAGGGGGACTAAGTATTTGGGCCTAGGGGCTAAGCTAGGGGGATTACCTCTAGAGGAATAATATTTTAATATTATTTCCTGAAAACTAAGGTGGACATATTATGTTTTGTTATCCTAAGTTCCTTGTGGTTGGTGATGTAGGCTAAATGGAGTGCATGCAGCTCCAGGAAGACAAGTGTCGACCTAGGCTCATGAAGTTAAAAGCTGAAGCGTCAGCTATGTTGTGGGGGGTCTTGTTATTCTCGACCCACTATCTAACTATGAAACCAGGGCATCCATCACAGATCTCTGGAACTAGTAATCCCGTGAGTCAAATCATGTTGGTAATTCATTGGTCATTGGACCATCCTCCGCGTGATTTTGTGAGGGCATTCTCCCATCCTTCGTCTGAACTCGAGACCTCGGTGGTAAATCTTGGATAACCACGCATATCTAAAAACGAGAACGAAAATTTGACCTATGTGATTCTATGAACCCAGTCTATCTGCACCCGCAGAGCCGAGTTTGTACCTGAACCGTTTTGAGTTGTTGCCTTCTATGGAGATTCGGGTTGTGTCATAATTGTTGGTTGTTGCGGCCACGAAGTTCCTAGACTGAGTGTGGATTGTTTTCATCTATTGTTTCTTACTGAGCTTTGATATGTACTAGTGTTTGACTGTTACCTTTTGGGTGTCCATAACCGTTTTTCCCTGTTGTTGTTGTTGTTTTCACCATACCCGACTGTAGTTGAGTCGAAGATTGGTTGAAGAGGCAGGTTGTCAGGCATGTGAGCAACCCTCCTAGGTGAGAGAGTTTGTTGGGAAGTGAGTTCTCCTGGAAGGAAGTCTCGTAGCAGCTACAATACTCTGAGAATTCTAGTCCAACATGTTGTTGAAGCCCAAGGTAAGGGAGGGGTACTAACCGATGGACTTGTATTAGTGAAGGTGTATCCTCCTGGGGTGGAGCAAGTGTGTGGGGAATGAGGGTCTGTGGGTTGTGGGTGTAAGTGGCTCATGGGATAAAAGATCCTTTTTTTTCTTTGTGCAACTTCCTTGTTGTCCTTGCCAAGCCTAGAATTACCTTGCCCGGTGAAGTTTAGTCCCAGCTCGGGGGTGACCTACTACTGAAAGTGATGAGCAAGGCGGTCTAAGGCTGGGAGGTTCGTGGAAGGTCTACATGTAGTTGGTGTATTTACTCCAGCTAAAAGATAAGTATCATTGTTGTGCTTAATTATGTATTTTATGCATGTTTTGGGATGCTTAAATGTTATCATGTGTTCCGTTGCGTATATGAATTAATGTTAGTTTCATTGATTGCATGTGGATTTACTGTTAATCTTGTTTGAATCTGAAATGGTAGCAGTAATTCTATGTTATCGTGATTAAGTGTTTTAAATTCATTAAAATGCATATATATCATATAAGTTTATATTTTGCATGGTAGCATTACCCGGTCTTTAGAGGGTCGGGGATGTTACATGGACAAAATACTCTAGTCCTAGTTTTGTTAGAATTGAAAAGATTAATTGTTCATGTTTCTTATCAATTCCACAAGTCTTAACATGAGAAAGAAAAGTTTTAAACTTATAGAAGTAGTCTTGTAGGGTCTCGAAATATCTTGGATTCAATGCATGTAGATCATTCTCCAGCTGATGACCTTGTTATCGCACAATTTGTACTTAATCCAAAGGGTTAGGTTTAGGAAAGACAAATTGGCGTAACGGAGGATATCCTATCACTGTCACCTCAATAGGATGTCTCTTTCTATTTAGGACTGACGGCCTAGGGGAGACGTCCATGGTGACCTGGGGGTTTGAGAAGGAAAAGGTCAAGATGTCTATGAAAATGTCCCCTCTCACAAGTCACATTGATCGGAAAGTCTCGAGATTTTAACCAATGAAGTAGTGAAGTATTTAAGATGTAACTACCCAGAACAAGGCAACAAGAAAATATATCTTTCGCAAGTAAAAATTGTTGTTAGTACTTCATAAAACCATCGACTTTATCAATAAAAGCAATGGCTAATATATGGTAAAGAAAACATAAATTTGTAGCAGCAATATTTATAAGACAACAACTTCACAACAAGTGCCTTAAAATGGCTTCAAAATGACCAAGAATAATTACTCATTACATCAAAATACTAGCATTTGTCAGAAGCAATTAAGGCAGTGTATTAATCAACTTTTTCAATTTCTTTTAGATTATTTTAGTGCTACAATAGATGGTTGTAGATTATTTTTGTAACAACAACAACTAATTTAGTAGATTAGACTATACTAAGGTTAGGAGTAGTTAGTAGAGAGCTTAAGGTATAGGTTTTGATAGTGGTTTTTGTCAATCACTCAATAGCAAGACTTAGATTGGTGCCTTTAGGGAAAATGGAGTATTTTAAGAAGAAACAAATCTTGAAGGAACAAATGATAGCAAGAGAACTAAAGAAAAGAGGGTTATTAATTGAAGTGTTGGTAGCCCAAGGATTAAATTATCAAACCCTAGGGGGAAAATGGCTACTAGGAAGTAGGTAACCCTAGGCCCTAGTAGTTTTTCCTCCTCCTTTAGATCAAATATGAAGATATGATGGCTTAGATGAAGAAAAATGTGCTAGGGTGTTGCAATGGCAAGGCCCTTAGAAAAAGCTTCAAGAAAATCGGCTTCCTAGCAAAATCTAGTAGGTGAAAGCTATTAAGGCAAGGACAATAACATGTGCTTACCCTTCTAGGGTATTAAGCTAGAAATTTCATAATCTTAGTATAAATGCAAGATAAACATAAATATAACCATTCAATGAAGAAGAATTACAAAAATTTTACTTGCATTCACCAAGAATCATCTAGCAAATACTCTAGTTGAACACTTCCACCAAGAAAATTTCCAAAATAGTCCAAGCAAGCCTCCTTCAAGAAGTGAACACTAAATTTTAGTCATGTAACCTTGAATAGGGTGAAAATTTCAGATCTCACACTTGTGTGAGTGAAAGATGATCCAAAAAATACAAGGGAAAATCCCTTATTTATATAGTTACAATGACCAGAATTAGGTCAAAAAGGCCAACATGGCCAGTTTACGTGTAATATCCAACTTTTACATTAAATGATAAATTAAAACCTTAAATCAAGCAGAAATGGTGGCGTCATGCCATTTTAGGGTGACGTTAGGCCTTTTTAGTGCAACGTTGCCCTCCAAGAGAAAAACGTTAGGCCTCCCATGGCCTCTAGATCAAACCACACGTGCCACTTGGCACACAACTTCCTCCAAAGTGTCCAAAACGTTGGGTGACGTCAAGGGTCACATAGGTGACATCATGGGCCTTCCAAGGCATACATCATAGTGAGAAGGGCAAGACCTCCCTAGTTCCATACCTGTCAGGTTGTCTCTGGTGGAACCTCCTCCTCTCTCTCTAGTGCAAACCTATGATCTGTCTCTGCCTCTGGATGGGGTCTCAACATCCATATGGTGGGATTTTAGCCCTATGGAAGTCTGAACTAATCATATCCCCATGTATACATGTCTGTCGGGTGTGGCCCTACAACAACAACAATTACACCCTCCATGGGATCATAAGTCACATGGATCATAGCAATGTCAATCACATCTAATAAGCAAGTTATTTAAACATGTGCATAAAACCCCTTTTTCCCAAAAAAGTGCTCAAAGACGTTATGCTATTCTACAAGCCAGGTTTGGAGGGGACACTATGAGGTCCTATTGGGATAATTCTCATTGGACGTGGGGTGTTTCCAGGTGAAGACAAATCCAACCCATGTAAGTGGGTGAGGTGGTAAGGGATGTCTGAGCAATGGGTGCAGTGATGACAGGGGAATGTATGGCTTACCTATAGGTGCCTATGAAGAGGGTAAGTTGCACCTTGTCATAGATGCAAATTTTTCCAAGCCCATTCAATGCCTTTTACATTTTTTATCTTATTTTTTTTCTTTAAAGAGACTAGTTAGGGGACACTGCGCTGGCTTGGTGACCAGTGGTGACAATGTTACCCACACGCATTTTATGAAGATGAGAAGGTTGGCTCGTGATGAGACCCCCTTTCTCTTGGCTATGCCACCAAGAGACACTACCCTAGCCTGGTGACCAGCTGAATAGTAGTGTCATACCGCTACATTCCCATGGACCTAGTAGGTTGGCTCATGATGAGACCCCCTATCCTCCAACTAGGTATTGATTTTATTATTTTATGGGTCCCTCTCTTTCTTGTTGAGAATCCTTTTATTGATTTCTCGAGGATCCTTGGGTGAAGCATCTGAAGGTTTTGTTCTTTTGTCTTTTATATTTTTTCGGCTACTTTTACCCTCTGGGCCTTTATCCCCTTCTTCCCATAAGGTAAGGTACAACCCTTTTCTAGCTCGACAAACCCAATGCCTAAAAAAGTGTAGGGGATGGATGAGAGGGAAAAAAGATAAAAAGTGGTAAGTATGGTGGGAATGGATGATGATTATTCATGAACCCACCCAGTGGCAACTCAAAACCTATGGGAACCAACTTACTAGGGAATCATGTCATTCCCCCAAGGTGTGGACAAGTGAAAAGGCATAAGTTCCAAGCACACGTTAGAAGTAAAAAAAGAATTAAATGCACATATTCAAATGTTTTGGGAATTAGAGTGACACATACCATGATACCCGAAATCATTACCTCATGGAGCAAGACCCACTGTTGTTGAAGGACCATGTCGATGGGATGGATGTTGTTGCTACTGATAAGGTGGAGGCGCTAAAGAAGAAGAAGAAGCATGGGCCCTCCAGGGTCAGGCTCAAGTCAATATGGCTCTTGTTACTCTATGTCTAGGACCTATGGGCCTCAAGACATAATCTCCTTAGTTATCCCTAGGCTAGGTGATAACATCTAGCTCCAACTCGGGGACATGTGCTCACTGTAGAGAACATGAGAACGTCAACATAGCTGGCATAACATGTGACCTGCTTGATCTCAACAAAAGATTATTAATAATCATTTGGGGTGGTGATATCACCCCTAGCTCATATATGGTACAAAAAATGAAAGAAAGCATATGTATACAAATGGAAATACAACTACTCTAACATGAAATGCAGATGATATATACAATGAATGCAAATGTCTACCTAGTTACCTGCACTTACCTGTGAAGTCAATTCTCTACCTCCTTATGGGATTTGAGGAGGTGCCCGCTAACTGGTAATGGGCGCCTTCTTCCTTCCAATGTAAACAAATAGTAGTCATCATCGACTGACTTTCTTCCAACTCTGAAGGGTCCAAGCCAAAATTGTACACTTCCCTTGACATTATTAGGCTCTCCCTTCTTTGTGTCCCACATCCAAATTGTATCTCCCTCTTTGCAATCCTTGGTTTTGAACTTCGTTGTTTCTTGCACAACCCTGGTGTAATTTCTTGAGGGAGGAGGGTGGGATTATGCTGTGAAAACTTCTTGTTGTGACAGTCGAATCAATATGTTATCTTCTCATTTCTTTTATAATTTGATAGCCCCAACTTATTTGTCTTTATATTTATTCAGGAGTTGTTGATGATCCTCTTTCTTCGGGCATTGTGTCTGATCAAAGTCTTCTTTTGTAAAAGGCATGTCATCAGGAGAAAATTCAGGAAGACTCTCTATGATCAGCTCATGTGTTTCGTCAGCTTCAATGTGATCGCTAATTTATTGCACATGGATTTTGGTCATTGGCACATTCGGGAGGCAGATTATTGTTCCATCATTCATAGGCACATTGATATAAGTGAGATCCATCTCTAGCGTGCATCCCAGCATTGCAGCGAATTTCCTGGACAACAACATTCCCCACACATCTTGGACATCCACCACTACGATGTCCATATGGATCACTCTCTCTGTGTATCTTCAAAGGCATACTTCCACATTCTCAATTACCCCATGCATGGGTATAGATATGGACTCAAAACCACACATATTTGTGTAAGGTCATGTGACTTTTAGGCCCAATTGTTCCATGACCTTCAAAGACATCATGTTAGCACCTACCCTTGAATCTAGCATACAATTGTTAAGGAATTTGTTATTGATCAATAAGGTCATGAAGAAAGGTGGGTGTCCATCATACTGAACCCTAAAGTGATCGGCTTGTAGCATAATAAGAGGGTCCATTGGTCCATCTGATCCTTTGAAAAAATTATCAAATATTTATTTGACAGATGGTACCTTGATGACTTCTCTCAAGGGGATGGTCACATGCATCTTGGCTAATGCCCCTTCAAAGTCAAAATTTAAGTCCACCTTTTGGTCTTGGGAGGATTATTAGGAAGGAGGATGTTCATGGGTGGAGGCCTTGTTTGTGATGCCACAAGACTAGTGGATAGAGGTTGGTTCATTTTCTTTTGTCTAGTATACACTTGGAATTCTTGTTTCTTCAACTTTTCTCTTGATTCTTGGTCAAGGTTGTTTATCACTTCCATCCTAGCCTTCCTGGTTGTTTCTTTCATGCCTTCTTGATGTTCCTCAAGAGTAATATTAAGGAAAATTTGAGGATCCTCAATGGTATGGTCCATTATGTTCACTTGGTCATGGTTTCCTTTGTTAAAAGGGAACTCATGCTCCCAGTGTGACTCACTGCATTGCGGGCACCAAGCGTTTTCATCTACTATGTTTGCAGGGGATAAAGTATTTGGAACCTCTTGATCATTATTTGGTCTGAAAACTTGGTTCCACTTCTGGAAATGACCCTTGTAAGGAACCCTAGGGGCTTGTTGTTGAGTCCTTTCTAGGTTGACAATCCAATTCATCATGAGCTCTTGGGTTTTTACCATGCCATCTATAATCATTTGTAACTTAGCCAAGATAGCACTAATGTCTAAGGTAGGCTCGACATTGTGGACTATCTTAGGTTTAGTGTCCATTCTGACTCTTGGGGCTGAGAAAGGCTCGACTCTGGATGATGAAAGGTTTTCATCAATCTTCGTAGATAACTCTTGGGATTCTTGGATTGTTTGAGGGTTTTTATATCTAAGGAGATACCTTAAATGACCTGTAAAGGATTTGGTATAAAGGAAAAGAAGGAAATTGTCAGAAGGATGATGACTCACAGGAATATTTTGCAACAAGGTTTCAAACTTGTCATGGAATTCTATAACGGTTTCATTCTCTTGTTTCACGAGGTTATTCAACCTTATCGACGGCATGTTGGGGTCTTCCTTGACACTACATCGTTTGAGGAATATTTCCTCTAACCTATCCATGGTTTTAATACTAGCATTAGAGAGACCATTGTATCAGCGCCTAGTGCCATCATGGAGGGTAGCAAAGAACAATTTTGTAGCTAAAGCTTCATCATCATCACTGATGGGATGGAGTTGGAAGAAGGCCCAAAAACTATTCACGTGATATTTGGAATTGATTACATCATTTCCAGTAAATTTGTGCAACCTTTTTTCATACTTGGGGGGCATTTTCCTAGGGTAGCCCGGTATAGTTGCCATGTCTAGTGGTTTGAAAATCTTGGATGACCATTGTCTTTCGTTATTGGATTAGTTTGGATTGACGGTCTGAGTTCCTGTGCTAGACATTGTGTTTAAGGGAAGATTGCCTCCAAATAGTGATTTTACTACAGGAGAGTTTCGGGGAGGCTTTCTTCTAAAGGATTGGGGGAGGTTGGTATACCTCCCTATGGTTTGTGGAGTCGCCAGATAGTTTTCTTGAAACTATCAAAGGGATGAGGGGATCACCCTCAGTGGAGTCTCTAGGTAAGCTTTGAGAAGTAAATACTTTTGAGAATAAGGCTTACCGAGAAGTATCATCTTCGAGGAGAATTGACTCAATGTTCCACGACAATGGCGCCAAAATGTTATCGTACAATTTGTACTTAATCCAAAGGGTAAGTTTTAGGAAAGGCAAATTGGTGTAACAGAGGATATCCTATCACTATCACCTCAATAGGATGTCTCTTTCTATTTAGGGTTGATGGCCCAGGGAAGACGTCCCTAGTGACCTAGGGGTTTGAGAAGGAAAAGGTCAAGATGTCTATGAAAATGTCCCCTCTCACAAGTCACACTGATAAGAAAGTCTCAGGGTTTTAACCAATGAAGTAGTGAAGTATTTAAGATGTTCCTGCCCAGAACAAAGAAACAAGAAAATGTATCTTTCTCAAGTACAACTTGTTGTTAGTACTTCATAAAATCATGGACTTTATCAATAAAAGAAACGACTGATATATGGTGAAGAAAACAGAAATTTGTAGCAGGAATATTTATAAGACAATAGCTTCATAATAAGTGCCTTAAAATGGCTTCAAAATGACCAAGAATAATTACTCATTAACATCAAAATACTAGCATTTGTCAGAAGCAAGTAAGACAGTGTATTAATCAACTTTTTCAATTGCTTTTAGATGCTTTTAGTGCCGCAATAGATGGTTGTATCTTATTTTTGTAACAACAACAACTAAGTTAGTAGATTAGACTATTCTAAAGTTAGGAATAGTCAGTAGAGAGCTTAAGGTATAGGTTTTGATAGTGTTTTTTTTCAATCACTCAATAGCAAGACTTAGTTTAGTGCCTTTAGGGAAAATGGAGTATTTTAGACAGGAACAAATATTGAAGGAACAAATTATAGCAACAAAACTAAAGACAAGATGGTTAATAATTGAAGTGTTGGTAGCCCAAGGCTTCAATTATCAAACCCTAGGGAGAAAATGGTTGCTAGGAAGTAGGTAACCCTAGGCCCTAGTAGTTTTTCCTCCTCCTTTAACTCAAAGATGAAAATATGATGGCTTAGATGAAGAAAAATGTGCTAGGGTGTTGCAATGGAAAGGCCCTTAGCAAAAGCTTCAAGAAAATTGGCTTTCTAGCAAAATCTAGTAGGTGAAAGCTATTAAGGCAAGGACAATAACATGTGCTTAGCCTTCTAGAATTTTAAGCTAGAAATTTCATAATCTTAGTATAAGTGCAAGATAAACATAACTATAATCATTCAATGAAGAAGAATTGCAGAAATTTACTTACATTCACCAAGAATCATCTAACAAATACTCTAGTTGAACACTTCCACCAAGAAAATTGCCAAAATATTCCAAAACAAGCCTCCTTTAAGAAGTGCGCACTAAATTTCAGTCATGTAACCCCAAATAGGGCGCAAATTTCAGAACTCACACTTGTGTGAGTGAAATATGATCCAAAAAATACAAGGGAAAATCCATTATTTATACAATTAGAATGACCATAATTAGTTCAAAAAGGTCGACATGGCTAATTTACATGTAGTATCCAGTTTTTACATTAAATGATAAATTAAAACCCTAAATCAAGAAGAAATGGTGACATCATGCCCTTTTAGAGTGACGTTAGACATTTTTAGTGCAACATTGGCCTCCAGGAGAAAAACGTTAGGCCTCCCAAGGCCTCTAGATCAAACCACACGTTCCACTTGGCACAATTGCCTCCAAAGTGTCCAAAACATTGGGTGACGTCAAGGGTCACAGAGGTGATGCCATGGGCCTTCCAAGGCCTACATCATAGTGAGAAGGGAATAAACCCCATGGGAACCGGCATGCCAGGCTATCCCTGGTGGAACGTCCTCCTCTCTCTCCGGTGCAAACCTCTTATATGTCTCTGCCCTCGGCTGGGGTCTCAACATCCATCTGGTGGGATTTTATCCCTATGGAGGTCTAAACTAATCATCTCCCCATGTGTACCTGTCTTTCGGGTGTGGACCTGCAACAACAACAACTACGCCCTCCTGGGCTCATAAGTCACAGGGATCATAGCAATGTCAATCACATATAATAATCAAGTTATTTAAACATGTGCATAAAACCCCTTTTTCCCAGTGCTCAAAGACATTATGCTATTCTACAAGATAAATTTGGAGGGGACGCTAGGAGGTCATATTGGGATAATTCTCATTGGACATGGGGTGTTTCCAAGTGAAGACAAATCCAGGCCATGTAAGTGGGTGAGGTGGTAAGGGATGCCCAAGAAATGGGTGCAGTGATGACAAGGGAATGTATGGCTTACATGTGGGTTCCTCTGAAGAGGGTGAGTTGCACCTGGTCATGGATGCAAATGTTTCCAAGCCCATTCAATGCATTTTATCTTTTTTATCTTATTGTTTTTTCTTTCAAGAGACTAGTTAGGGGACACTGCCCTGGCTTGGTGACCAGTGGTGACAATGTTACCCACAAGCATCTCACGGAGATGAGAATGTTGGCTCGTGAGACCCCCTTTTTCTTGGTTATGCCACCAAGAACCACTACCATGGCGTGGTGACCAGTTGAATGGTAGTGTCATATTGTTACATGCCCATGGACCTAATAGGTTGGCTCATGATGAGACCCCCTATCCTCCAACTAGGTCTTGATTTTATTGTTTTATGGGTCCCTTTGTTTCTTACTGAGAAGCCTTTTATTGCTTTCTCGGGGATGCGAAGCATCTTAATGTTTTTTTCTTTTGACTTTTATCTTTTTCCAGTTACTTTTACCCTCTAGGCTTTTAGCCCCTTCTTCCCATAAGGTAAGGTACAACCCTTTGCTAGCTTGACAAACCCAATGCTCGAACAAGTGTATGGGATGGATGAGAGGGAAAAGAAATGAAAAGTGATAAGTATTGTGGAAATGGACGATGACCTTTCATGAACCCACCCAGTGGCAACTCAAACCCTATGGGAACCAAATTAATAGGGAATCATGTCATTCCCCCCCGGTGTGGACAAGTGGAAAGGCATAAGGTCCAAGCACATGTTAGAAGTAAAAAAATAATTAAATGCACATATTCAAATGTTTTGATAATCAAAGTTACACATACCATGATACCCAGACTCATTACCTCATGGAGAAAAACCCATTGCTACTGAAGGACCAGGCCGATGGGATGGATTTTGTTGTTGCTGACAAGGTGGAAGTGTTGAAGAAGAAGAAGCATGGGCCCTCCAGATCCAGGCTCAAGTCAATATGTCTCACGGTAGTCCATGTCTAGGACCTGTGGGCCTCGAGACATAATCTCCTTAGTTATCCCTAGGCTAGGGGATAACAAACCTCTTATATTGTCTTGTTTTCCTAGTAAATCCTTCAAATTTGTCCAAACATCATTAGGAGTCTTGCAAGTATCAACATGAAAGAGGAGATTTGGAGAGATGTTTATTATCCCCGATTTCTAGGGATAACTAAGACGATTATGTCTCGAGTCCCTCAGGTTGAAAACATGGAGTATCGAGTGGTATATGGTTGACAACGTCCACTTGCACATATAGAGGCCCACTTCACCACCACAGATCTCAGGTTCATCATGATGGTATCCACCATGCCATCTTGCTTCCAGAAGACAATAGGTCTTTCTCCATGAGGTACAAGTCAATTATTGTGGTAAGTGTCACTTTAATATTTCAGGCATTTGAGTATGGTGCATTTAAAGCTGCTTTTGATTATAGAACATTTGCTTGGAAGTTATGCTCTTTTCTATGTTTCACCTTTGTGGTTGACATTGCACCCTAGTAAGTGGTCAACCTCAGGGATGGGTTTTCTATGGGGAGGTATCCTTGACAATTCATCGTGCCACTCCCGATCATACTTATCATTTTCCATCACTTCACCCCTTGTTCGTCTCCTTATATTTTGGGATTTTTGGGTGTATTGACCCAATAATGGATTATACCTCATTTCATAGGAAGAAGGGGTTGAAGGCTCAGAGGCTTGTAGCTGGAAAAAGATAAAATCCAATCACAAACCTTCTACATGATTGCCCAAGGATCCCGAGGACAGTGAAATGTCTCTCATAAGAAACCGACGAGACCCATAAAAAATAACAATATAAAAATACCAACCAAGGTAGGGCATGTGTGGACAATGTTTTTCATGCTTAGGTAGAAGCCCCACACATTTTATTCAACTTAGGGAAGAATAATGTGACCAAGGTAGAGTTAAGGTGGGAAATGTTTTTCATATTTAGGTAGAAGCCCCACCTTGGCTTCAACCTAGAAACATATTTAAAAAAAACAGGAAATAAATGGGCTTGGAAAAATGATGCATTGAAAACGAAGGTGCAGCACACCCTCTACAAAGGCACCCATAAATGAGACAATACAAACCCTTGCATGAACCCCATGCCCAAAAATTTTAACCCCCCATCCACTTCATCTTCTCCACGTGACTTAGAGAAGTTTACACATAGGAAACACTCCTTGAGTTAAGGAATGATTCACCCAATAGGTAACTTTGTCAATCCTTCCATACCTAAACTTGGAAAATTGCATAGGGTCTTTGAGCATATGTTTAATTTGATGAAGTAGTTTTTGATGTACATTCTTGAATGTCTCTTATATTAAATGTGATTTTACTTGCCATGATGCTTTGACTTGAGATCCTTGGAGGGCGCACTTGTTTGTCTTTGCGGGACCTTGACTAGTGGACGATTTGAAGGAACAATCCCAACTTGGGCCTTAATTAGGGAAATAAGCCAGGTTAGATTCCATGACCACACCTTGGGAACAACTTGATAAGGGACGTTGTCTTTGGAGGCATGAGAGGACACCTTGGATAGTGACACCTATCCTTCTTCTAGCCCAACGACCTGCTTGGGAGCTCTTATACCATGTTTCTAGGCTTGACATATTGCTTGGGGATAGGGTGCCATGTGGTGGTGAAGATGGACACTTGGCACATTTTAATGGAAGACCCTTGTAGTGAGGAGGAGACTCTTGACTTGAAGACACATTTCCTTTGGAGGCCTACCGCTACCTTTTTGAACCTCAATGACTTGCTCCAAGTACCAAAATGTTTCCCTTAAGGGGTGACATCATGTCTTTTTAGGGTTTTTCTTTGTGCAAAAATGATATTACTTTGTAAAGGGGAAAAATAAAGGGAAATGTCTCCCTTATTTTATGGTTTACCCTAAGTTAAGTGGACAAACACTTTTTAGGATATTTGTATAAATAAGAATCATTTCATTTCATTTTAAGACATAGCTCTCCCATTTTGGAGAAGATTACTTGGCTGGAATTTGTGCCTTCTTTGGGAAATTTGGATCTCTCTTTATTGTGAAAACGTATTTTGGTGATTTATCTAGGTATATTGAGGGGCTAAGGTGGTGCACACCTCTTGGAGGCATATTCTCTTGCGTATGGATGGATATGTTTTGGTAAACTAGGGTTTGGTATTGCATTTGGTGGAATTGGTAAGGAAATTTATGCATTTATTGGTGTTTTCTTCTTGTTCCATGTTTTTCTTGTTTGAAACCCTAGGAGGGGTATAATTGCACACACCCTACTCCAAAACTTAATTTCATTGCTAGTTGATAAGTCATTTTTGCAAGGTTGTTAGGTGGAGTACAAGGGTGTACACCCTCCTAGATTTACCTTAGTTGGATTTGCATGCCCTAGGGAGTAAAAGGGATTACACCTCTAAGGATATTAAGGATATAACTCTCACATCCAAGACTCCATTTACCCAATATATTAAAGGAACTAATCTGAAATTTACATTGGATAAATAAATTGTTTGCATTAGGTGACGTGATTTTACAAGATTTTCAAATTGTTTGAAGTGGAATCAATTCTATGTTATACTATCTTACTTGAGCCACTAGGGCGTCCTCTTTAACCAAGGATATCTTATTATTGTTATAGCATTAAAGATACATCCATTAGATCTGTAGAAAATTTCTCTCAAACTTTTACTTTTTTATCTCTTTTCAACCGCCAAAATTTGTTAGAAAGTTGCCATAATAATCTACTTGACATTGTGCATCTTTTGGGTGGTTTACTTGCAACTTTGGGTGGTTGGAATTTTTTGTTGTAGCAATATTTTTCTACAGCCATAAGGATTCCATAATATCTCTTCAATAACATCTTTTAATCACCCTATATTGTTGCTAAAGTCTTGTCTTATCTCTCTTGAGCTATACTAGTCATTGCTAGCTATACTAGTTAAAGTCTTGTCTTATCTCTTGCATCTTTAACTAGACTTTTAGTGAATTATTTAGAAGATTTTATTATTATTTACTTGCTTATTTATATCATTGTTTACTATTTCTATATAGGACAACAAGCTTCACTTGCTTGACCATTGGATATTTTGTCTTGTACACTTGTATTTTCTTGTATCTCAGGTAACTATCTTCCGCAAGTACTCAAGCACTTGGAAACCATTGACTATATCCAATACTCGTTCCCAAGCCACTTTTCACTTAGTAGTTTTATCTATATGGGCCTCATCATACATAACCTCACTTTCAATATCATTTTCCCTTGGGTCACCCGAGATTCCCTCCTTGTGTAGGTTTTCTCCTTCATTAAATCGAGGGGGGAGTTTATCTAAGGTGACAGTGGGTAGATTCTCCCATAGTTCTCACCATCTTGTAGATTAGGTTGGGCTTTTCCCAACCTGAAATTTGTGCAATAACATTTTGGAATCTTTGTCGGGGAGGATTTTGAATCGTCTTTCATACCCTAACGACATGTTGGCAAGATTTGATCCCAAATCCTTTTCCCATAAGATTTCTTGGCGAATCCATTTGAGGGAAGTTCCCTTTTTCTATTTTGATGAGATTTTCATAAATTTCATCCGGCAACTCCATTGAGGTATTACCGTAATTAATAGGACCATGGCATCATGGGACTTACCATGGGCATTCCATAAGGTGTACCCTTCTATTGATGTTCAGAATATCCCTGGATATTGAAATCATTGCTCTGTGGAGTGGAGGGAAAGTTGCCCCAAGTTCATTGGTGACCCAACTCTTGCAGTCACCCATGTTGTGAAATATATGAAGTAAACTTCGAGTATAAATGTATTGCATGAAGATTTGATAATGAAAATTTTTGTATCTTCTTTGGAATCAAGTCAAAGGAAGTGGCTTGCACACTTGTGTGATTCGAAAAGTATCTGGTCTTCTACAAATCTCATTGAAGAATTTCTCAGGCATTGTCAGCTAGCTACTCACAATTTGTAAGATACTTTCCAAGTGCTCAAAGATGCTCTTTACAAATAATGTTATCCGATGGATGACAAGAAAATAAGTGAAGAATGTAAAACTAAAGAACAGTATCATGCACCCACTATAGAAGAGATGCTATAAGAACAGATCCATGAAGAAAGTTGCCAAGAAGAAGAAGACCCTAAGGAAGTACAACATTTAGATGAAAAGGATGAGACATTGGTGTCCTTTCTCCCACTTGATGATGATGAAGTTGTCCTGTCTTACTTTTTTCCTACACATGAAGATGAAGAAATGATTATCCTCAATGATGAAAATGATCTTGTGGAGAACCTATCTGATGTGGTTGATCAACATATTGATGATTTCATACATGTTGGGAGACATAGATGGGATGCGAGTTGTTTCATTTTTTATAGAGATCCCATTTATGACATTGAAAGTAGCTCTCGAGAAAAATGGTTTGAGTTGTCATCTTCAAAGGACTCATTTTCATGTCTATATGATTCAGATGTTCGACAGCCTGATGATGATATGGTTACAATTATGTTATGTCCATTCGAAGATGACTTGTCGCAGCATATTCAGGATAATCTTCAGTCATCATTTGGGAGTTGTGATGCATATCCTCTTGGGGATGCAGATTTGTTCTATGAAAACTCTTAGTCACCTTCACCCTCAAATTTATATGGACACCAATACGTGGCCATTCCAGATCAATTAAAGATTCATATTGCAGAGCAACAATATTTTCATCTCGGGGATTTTTGCAAGGGCTTGCAGGTGACAAAGCAACATATTTTGGGTATTAGAAAGGATTCTTTCTCTAGACCTGATCCTGCCCCTTACCTCATCTCTCCCTCTCAAGGAAATCATGGGGTCTTTTTGGGATCTGTCATATTTTATCAGTCTTCAAGGAGCAGTGATTATGAGAATGAGGATGAAGATGAGTCATTGCCTACATGTGATAGTCTCGTTCTGAGGTGGATTGATTGAGCTTGTGGATGTTCTTTCCAGCAAAATTTCCTCCCTCCCACCCATCTCTATGAGTTGTTTCCTATGATTGATTATATGCTTCTTCATATTCATTATTATTATGTTCTTAACTTGTCCTTGATATTTTTTATGATTAAGCATAGGGGAAGGTACCTTGATGAGATGACCGGGTGGTTGCACTGGTTGTATGACTTCACTAGACACCTACAGGACTTGATTCTTCAGGGCCACAAGCCCAAGGTAAGTAGGTAGGTCATCTTGATTTCCCATGCATATGCATAGTGCTTGTTCATGGTAGTTTAGTTGCATCTCATTTTCATTTTTCTGGAAGAAGGCTAGTACATGTCTCAAAGTAGGAGCCAGATGTTATCCCTGATTTCTAGGGATAAGTAAGGAGATTATGTCTTGAGGCCCTCAGGTTGCATACATGGAGTACCAAGAGACATATGGTTGAAAGCGTACACTTGCACATACAAAGGCCCACTCCACCACCACAAATCTCAGCTTCATCATGATGGTATCCACCACATTAGCTTACTTTCAAAAGACAATGGGTCTTGATCCATGAGGTACAAGTCAGGTATTGTGGTAAGTGTCACTTTAATATTTCATGCATTTGAGTATGTTGCATTTAAACTTTCTTTTGATTATAGAATGTTTGCTTGGAAGTTATGCTATTTTCCTTGTTTCACCTTGGTGGTTGACATTGCGCCCTAGTAAGTGGTCACCCTTAGGGATGGGTTTGCTACTAGGAGGTATCCTTGAAAATTCATCGTGCCACTCTCAATCATACTTATCATTTTCCATCACTTCACCCTGTGTTCATCTCCTTATATTTTGGGATTTTCGGGTGTATTGAACCAAGAAGTGATTGTACTTCATTTCGTGGGAAGAAGGGGCTGAAGAACTAGAGGCTTGTAGCTCACAAAAGATAAAATCCAATCATAAGCCTTCTATATGTTCACCCAATGATCTTGAGGACAATGATATTTCTCTCATAAGAAACTAATGGGACCCATAAAAAATAACAATATAAAAATTCCAACCAAGGTAGAGCATGTGTGGGAAATGTTTTTCATGCTTAGGTAAAAGCCCCACCTTGGCCTCAACCTTGAAACATCTTAAAAAAAAAAAGGAAATAAATGGGCTTGGAAAAATGATGCATTGAAAACGAAGGTCCAACACACCCTCTCTAAAGGAACCCATAAATGAGACAATACAAACCCTTATATGTCATGAATCCCATGCCCAAAAATTTTAAGCCCCCATCCACTTCATCTTCTCCATGTGACTTAGAGAGGTTTCCACATAGGAAACACTCCTTGACTTAAGGAATAATTCACCCAATAGGTCACTTTGTCAACCCTCCCATACCTAAACTTGGAAAATTGCATAGGGTCTTTGAGCACATGTTTAATTTGATAAAGTAGTTTTTGATGTACATGCTTGAATGGATTTTATATTAAATGTGATTTTACTTGCCATGATGCTTTGACTTCAAATCCTCGGAGGGTGCACTTGTCTATCTTTGCAGGATCTTGACTGGTGGATGATTTGAAGGAACAAGCCCATCATGGGCCTTCATTGGGGTTAGAAGCCCACAGGTTGGATGCCATGACCCACACCTTGGGACTAACTTGATGAGGTACATTTCCTTTGGAGACAAGAGAGGACACCTTGGACAGTGACACCTAGCCTTCTTCCAGCTCAATGACCTGCTTGGGAGCTCTTATACCATGTTTCTAAGCTTGGCGTATTGCTTGGGGCTAGGGCATGTGGTGGTGAAGATGGACACTTGGCAATTTTTGATGGAATACCCCTTGTAGTGAGGAGGAGACTCTTGACTTGAATACACATGGCCTTTGCAGGCCTAGCACTACCTTTTCGAACCTCAATGACATGCTCCAAGTGCCAAAACAATGCCCTAAAGGGGTGACATCATGTCTTTTTAGGTTTTTCTTTGTGAAAAAATGATATTACTTTGTAAAGGGGAAAAATAAAGGGAAATTTCTCCCTTATTTTGTGTTTTACCCTAAGTTAAGTGGACAAACACTTTTTAAGAGATTTGTATAAATAAGAATCATTTCATTTCATTTTAAGACATAGATCTCCCATTTTGGAGAAGACTACTTGGTTGAAATTTGCGCCCTCTTTGGACAATTTGGATCTCTCTCTCTCTTGTGAAAATGTATTTTGATGATTTCTCTTGGTATATTTTGGAGCTAAGGTGGTGTGCACCTCTTGGAGGCTTACTCTCTTGCTTATGGATGGATATGTTTTGGTAAACTAGGGTTTGATCTTGCATCTTGAGGAATTGGTAAGAAAATTTTTGCATTTATGGGTGTTTTCTTCTTGTTCCATGTCATTCTTGTTTGAAACCCTAGGAGGATTATAAGTGCATACACCCTCCTCCAAAACCTCATCTCATTGCTAGTTGATAAGTCATTTTTGCAAGGTTGCTAGGAGGAGTACAAGGGTGTACACCCTCCTAGATTTACCTTAGTTGGATTTGCATGCCCTATGGAGTAAAAGGGATTACACCCCTAGGGATATTGTGGGTCTAACCCTCACATCCAAGACTCCATTTACCCAATATATTAAAGGCACTAATCTGAAATTTTCATTAAAGAAATAAATTGCGTGCATTGGGTAACGTGATTTTACAATATTTTCAAATTGTTTGAAGTGGAATCAATTATATGCTCTACTAGCTTACTTGAGCTACTAGGGCATCCTCTTTAGCCAAGGATATATTATTGTTGTTATAACATTAAAGCTACATCCATTAGAGCTACAACAAATTTCTCTCAAACTTTTAATTTTGCTATCTTTTCAACTGCCAAAATTTGTTAGAAAGTTGCCATAATAATCTACTTGACATTGTGCATCTTTTGGGTGGTTTACTTGCAACTTTGGGTGGTTGGAATTTTCTGTTGTAGCGATATTTGTCTACAGCCATAAGGTCGTCATAATATATATGCAATAACATCTTTTAACAACCCTATATTATTGCTAAAGTCTTATCGTATCTCACTTGAGCTATACTAATCATTGCTAGCTTATCTATTACATCTTTAACTAGACTTTTAGTGACTTATTTAGCATCTTTGATTATTATTTACTTGTTGATTTATATCATTGTTTATTGCTTCTATATAGGAAAAAAATCTTCACTTTCTTTTCCATTGGATATTTTGTCTTGTACACATGTATTTTCTTGTGTCTCGAGTAGGTACAACTATCTTCCGCAAGTACTCAAGCACTTGGAAACCATTGACTATAGTCAAGACTCATTCCCAAGCCACTTTCCACTTAACATTTTGACCAATAGGGGCATCATCATCCATAACCTCACTTTCCATCTCATTTCCCCATGGGATCACCCGAGATTCCCCCCTTTATGTATGTTTTCTCATTCACTAAAGCGAGGGAATGGTTTATCTAAGGTGACAATGGGTAGAATCTCCCATAGTTCTCGCCATCTTGTGGATTGGGTCAGACTTTTCCCAACCTACAACTTGTATGATAACAATGCTCGAGCACAATATCATGTAGGCTTCATCCATTATGTTGAAGTATTTTGATTTCTTTATGGCTGAAATAGGCTCGACCTCAATTCCCCTGGTGATCCTATACAAACCCTTGCTTCGAAGTACAAGCTCTATCTTGGGATTCCACTCAAAATAGTTGAAGGGTGTCAAGATCACTAAAAAAGATGGTTGATCCATAGTTCTCTATGGGTTGTCCAATCTGATATATAAATCTACAATAAAAGTGAATACTACCTCACAATAATGGCTCTGATACTATGTAGGATTAAATCATAATCCAAGATCTAATTGTGAGAAGGAAATACTACACTAGCTAATTGTAAAAGAGAGAGAGGAGAGAGAAAAATAGAATCAATCTTCACACAAAAGAGACTAAGAAACCAACTCTAAACACAATGCATTAATCCTTGATAATGAGTACAATATATAGGACTCTCCACATGAGGAGTAATGTGCACTAGGTTGGGATTTCCATGTGCATGCTCAAGTAAAAAAGTAACTTCTCCCAATAAAAACAATTAACTAAAGTCAAAAGTTGTTAATAATAATAAAATATCAAAACTATAGGTGCGAACTTAGTGAGAACTCTACATGAAGTCAACATGCATTCCATAATAGAAAAAATATCCTAGAATAAGACTAGATTCCAAGAATGGAACTAAAGTCCTAATTGAGTGAGAATTTGCTAATTATGGAAAGTCACTAAATAAGTGAAGTGAGTTAACTCCAAGTATTGGATGGGTAATGTGCACTTACCTAGGAGGATAATATTCTTAGTAAAGTGCGCTCTATAGCCATGAAATAGGAAATATTTCCTAAAATTAAGGAAATAGGAATTATCTCCTAAAAAATAGGAATTTGCCTAATGGTGGCTAAAAATAGGAATTCGCCTAATGGTACCTAAAAATAGGAATTTTCCTAATGGTAGTTTATAATCCCATGGTTTTGGAAACCGATGGTATTTTCCCATGGTATTACATATAGGAATCTGCGGGCTAAAAATAGACCTGCTATAAATAGCAATCCTCCTAAATAGTAGGAAAAATGGAAAAAATGAGTATGTCACTAAGTATCTAGTTGAGCATGTACCCCAACAACAACATTTGTCTCCTACTTGAGGACATGCACTCTTAGTGTAATAGTGTAGGAGAACTCTATAATCTCATCCAGACCTGTGATATTCGCACTCACTCAAAGAATCAACAACATATGAATGGGGTGAATCTACCACCCCTGAAAACCTCTACTGAAAGTGAAATGACTTTGCGAAAATGAATTTCCTCTAAGTCTAAAGTATAAAGAAAAAAATTATGGGCCAGCTACTCAAAGGAATTTTCTGCAATTGAAATTATAGCCTTCTTGCTATCATTGAAATTGGTAAGGAATTTTCTGCAATTGTTGGCAATTTCTTCTTGTTTCATGTTATTCTTGCCTTAAAACCCTCGGAGGAGTATAAGGTCATACACCCTACACCAAGTTCATCATATTTGTTATTAGATAAGTCATTTTCAAAGGTTGCTAGGAGGAGTATAAGGGAATACACCCTCCTAGATTTACCTTCCTAGGTTTTGACCATTGAGTACTATGTTCACCAATTCCTTTTCTGAAGTGATCTCTTCAATAGCTTATAGTTGATCTCTTAGCTGGGAGATCCTTACAAAGTATGATGTTATGATATCATCATCATTCATCTTCATGTTACACTGCTCATTCTTCAGACTCATAACTTGTCCAATGTTTCTGACTGAGAAGAGATTTGTTAGGGCATCGTACATCTTCTTCGATGAGTCAAGATGGGAGATGTAGGGTATCAAGTGGTATTTTATGGAATCTACTATGATACGCATGGCATTGATGTCAACATCTTTGAACTTCTCCATAGCTGCAACATTCTGCAGTTCCTTCTCTTCTCCTTCTGTAAACTTTGGCTTCACGATCTTTCCTTTCACAATATCCAGCACTTTATTCTTAGCAAGGATGAGGTCAATCATTGTCTTCATGGCTCTAAAGTTAGAGGCTCCATCTAGCTTGTTCTCAAACTTCATAGAGTTCGTCATGGCTTGCTTGACTTGGTCAAACCCTAGATTTGACCAGAAATCCAAACTTCACGTC
>ML818248.1:64743-82694 GCA_009831015.1 Picea engelmannii
GTAACAAGTATGGTGTCATGGTAAGTGTCACTTTAATATTTAAAGCATTTGAACATGTTGCAAAGAATCATTTCTTGGTTATGGAATGTTTGCTTGGAAATTATACCTTTTGCCTAATTTCACCTTGGTGGTTGTCATTATGTCCTAGAAAGTTGGTCACCCTCGAGAAAAGGGTTGTTACTAGGTATTTATTTGAAGGGTTATCGTACCATTCCCATTCATACTTACCATTTTCCACACTTCTTCCCCTCTATCTCCTAATCTTTTGTGTTTTTAGGTTCATTGACCCAAGAAGGGATTGTACCTCATTTCATGGGAAAAAGGGGCTAAAGGCCCAAAGGTGTTGTAGCTAGAAAAATTTCAAATCCAATCATTATCCTTCCAAATGCTCGCCCTAAGGTCCTAAGAGCAATGAAACGCTTCTCCATAAGAATCAAGGACCTTCTAAACACATAATTAATAAACACCCTTCTTGTTGAGGAAATACATTTTGTGGTGTCTCTTACTTTCCATTGCATATGGAACTTTGTGTGTTTCTTGTTAAATTTAGAGATATTATTAAGTTATTTTCAATTTACTAGACAATAATAGCATAAGAAAGATCATTGAGAGAAACACAATCACAAGATACACAACATTTTATCCTGGGAAACCCTCATGGGGAGAAAACCCAGCAAAAACTTCCTTAATATAGATTGCCAATACAATGCCAATATAAAAGACCAAACACTATAGAATATCCAAGACTGAGCAATACACCTCTCTCTCCTTCTTCTTGTAACTGCAGCTTCCTTCAAAACTTGCACACTAGATGAGTGACTTGAGTGAGTGAGATAATGAGGCGTAATCTTCTCTTATTTATACTAGCTTAGGAGCGTTAGGGTTGTGTCTCTTCATTAGGCAGGGCCAAGTTCTCCAACTAGTGGCTAAAACCACTTTAATTAGCCCTAGGGGCCTATTGATGATTACAGTTGCGTGAGACATCCTCCAGGACATAGACCGAGTGAGTCGTCTTGTGAGGAAGCCCATGAGTTGGGTGTTCCCGTGAGATGGGTGTGTTGTTCCTCTCTGAGACGGAGATGGAACATTGTGTGCCCTTGTGTGGGGTGAGGAAGCCCATGAGTTGGTTGTGTCTTTCTCTCTGAGACGGAGATGAAACGATGTGGTACTCCAGATTATTCTCCTGTGAGACGTAGTGAAATAGAGATCTGTTGAGTAGGACGTCACTGTGGATGAGCACAGGTGGACGTGATCCTAGTGGTTGAGCACTAGTGAGTGTGTGTCCAGATGATTCTCCTATGAGATGCAGTGAGATAGAGATCCGTTGACTTGAACGTCCCTGTGGTTGAGTACTAGTGGGTGTGTGAGATCTCTTGCTATATTGTCGAAGAGTTAGACTTACCTATAACCCTATTTGTGATGTGAAGGGTACATGTCGGCCCCACCATAAAGTGAAAGATAATTAATATGGTAATTGTTAATTATATTTTGAGTTATTGAGGTCGGCCCTATTGTGCCAATAGACACTACTTTTGCTATGTCCAGTCTAATATAAATAAATGTGATTTCCCCATTGAGGAAACACAACACACATGTGAGTTTGGAAATTTCAGCAAGCACTTGTTCTAGGGCTGAAGTGCGTACCTTTCTTGGGTGCTAGTCTTCTAGGTTTTGTGAGCACCCTTTTGTGTGCTAGGTTTATGGTGTGGGAGGTATTTCTCTTGAAGAATATAGTAAAGGATTGGTTGGGTTTTCTTCCCTTGTTGAGAAGGGTTTCCCAAGATACTTCTTGTGTACTTGTGCATGGTGTTTCTTCTTGTGATCTTGGTTACTGCAACAAATTGTTTATGGTGCAGCTGCAATTTTCTATGGTTCAAGTAAAATGCTAAAATTGGAATGAACTTCATGCTTGAGCCTAGCTTATTGAAAAATCAACATGGTATCAGAGCATAGGTCTTGAAGAAGCCATTGCACAAGCCTTCAAAACAAGCTGTCCTCTTTCTGCAGAATCGTACGACCCTCCTAGGGTTTGCAGAAATTTCGTACGACCCTCCTTTTTTAGTTTCAACCCTTAATACTTGGATGATGGGGACAATTTTGGCATAGGAGAGTACGGCCTCCTCCTGCACACCTCCAGAGACTCTCAGAGTGAAATTCTGAGCATTTTGAATTTTTGGCCCTAGGGTTTCACAATTTTCTGCAGATTTTTGGTTTTAGGGTTTCTGCAACTCATTGAAGGAGCTTTTCAGCTCACCAGCATTCATGTGACTCTATTAAGGCTTATTGTTGGCGTCATAAGACCAACAAAACCTAAGGTTTATAGCCTAGCCTAGCCGTTAGGTTTTCTAGCCCAGTTGACAAGGGTTTGTGAAGAATCTGAAAATATGGTGACACCATGGCTACCATCTTCATGAAGATGTCAGAGGACAGAGATCAACCATGTTCTATTGGAGAAATCATATCAACACCCTCAAGTATGCACTTGTATATATTGTTTGTATCATTGTCATGAGAGTACTTGCAGGAGGAAGGAACCTTGTTCAAATCATGGATCCAGAGGGATCTCAGTGTATTCAGAGGAACAACACACTGGAAGTGAAGACTCCATGTTTGATTGTTTTAATTATCATGCCTCTAACCTACATTTATAAAGTTTGCTACATTACAAGTAGGTGTTGTAGTTGTGACAACAATCCTTAAATTGTTTTGATTCTAGAGATGTACTCATTATTCCCCTTTAGGAGATATTATTGTTTTGTTCCCTTCTGTTTTCTTGTTCCAGGCAGGTTAACAACAAAGGAAAATAGCTATACTTCATACTTTAGAGGGAGTCAAAACTATTTGAGAAGGAGGAAGAACAGAACCATCATTGAGGCAACCAATGCAATGATGCATGATCAGAGTATTCCTATGATTTTGTGGGCAGAAGCATGCATTACAACAGTATATGTTCAAAACAGGAATCCTCACCAGATTTTGAAGAACATAACTCTCAAAGAATCCTTCACCAGAGTGAAGCCTAAGATTGAACACTTCAGGATATTTGGGTGCCCAATGTATTTTCATGTACCCAAAGAGAAGAGGTCCAAGCTATACCCTTCAGGGAGAAAGGATACATTTATGGGATACAATGAATATTCGAAGACATATCGGATCTACATCCTTGGTCAGAGACAGATTGAGATAAGCAGAGATGTTGTCTTTGAAGAAGAGATAGCCTTTCAAAGATCCAAAGAATATCAAATGGAGATTGACAGTGAGACAGTACCTTCTCCCCCTTCAGCAGTTCAAAGGGAGACAGGCAGTATTCCAGTTGATCCAGTTGTTCCAGTTGAGCCAGTTGCTCCAGTTGATATGCTCAGAGATATTGCAGTAGGGCATAAAAGTCATGCCTGGGCTCGAAAAAATC
Organism: Picea engelmannii; assembly: GCA_009831015.1. Taxonomy (NCBI): domain Eukaryota; kingdom Viridiplantae; phylum Streptophyta; class Pinopsida; order Pinales; family Pinaceae; genus Picea; species Picea engelmannii. Next base: position 68,153 of record ML818248.1, read on the forward strand.
TACAGGAGGCAAAAGGGACATACAAGCCCCTCAAGGCACATCCTAAGAGAGCAAGAGACCAAAGAGATTTTCGAGCTATCTTTCAACCATGAGCCACATCATTGATTCTCAGCCTTCTTGTCATGGAGAAGCGATAGGTGAACATGTATGGCAAGATGCCATGACAAAAGAATACCAGTCTATCTTGAAGAATGATGTATGGGATATTGTTCTGAGACTGGAAGGGAAGTCTGTGGTGACTTCCAAGTGGATCTATAAGATCAAGCATGCAGCTGATGGAAGTGTTGAGAAATACAAAGCGAGATCTGTAGCCAGAGGATTCTCACAAGCAGAGGGAGTTGACTATGATGAGACATTTGCTCTAGTAACCCGATATAGTTCTATTCGTACTATCATCCATGAGTTGGAAACTACATCAGATGAATGGGTTCTTGATGAGTTTGGATTTCAGCAAGAGTGTTGTTGATCCAAACCTAAATTATCATATTGTTGGCAACGAGTGCCTGATCTTGGTCCTGTATGTGGATGATTTATTCCTTACCGGTTCAAAAAGACTTATTGTTGAATACAAGCAAGCATTGAATTATGTTTTCGAGATGAAGGATCTAGGTATGTTGCACTACTTCTTGGGACTAGAAGTATGGCGAAGAACTGATAAGATTTTCCTGAGTCAAGGAAAATATCCAGTGGAGATATTCAAGATGATGGACTGCAAATCCATGCCTACACCAATGACGATGAACTTGAAGAAGATGAATGAGGCTTCCTCCGATTCAGATGAGATTGATCCACATGTGTACCGATAGTTGATTGGATCACTGATGTATCTCGTTAACACCAGACTCGATATATGCTATGTAGTGAATATACTTAGTCAATTCATGAGTCAGTCAAGACAGACTCACTAGATAGTAGTGAAACATGTATTGAGATATCTACGAGGCACAGTTGGATATGGCCTGAGATATGTCTCCAGTGTAGACTTGAGTTTGCAGGGATATGTCGATTGGGCAGGGAGCACAGTGGATCAAAAGAGCACATCTGGTTGATTTTTTACCTTGGGGTCTGCCATGGTTTCCTGATGCAGCAGGAAACAAAGCTCTGTGGCCTTGAGTATCGCAGAATCAGAGTATATAGCATTGAGTGTGGAAGTCCGTGAAGCAATGTAGCTTCGCAAGCTTCTGACAGATTTATTTGATCATGAGATGGATCCTATTATTATTCATTGTGATAACCAGAGTTGTGTGAAGCTCTCTTAGAACCCTATGTTTCATGATAGATCGAAACACATTGAGATAAAATATTATTATATCAGAGACATGGTGCAGAGAAAAGTAGTACACGTGCAGTACCTTCCTACACATGAGCATATTGCAGATATGTTCACCAAACTGCTTTCTAAGAGGAAGTTCAAGTACTTTCGTGAGAGACTAGCTTGGTGAAGAATACCTCCCTAGCTGAGAGGGAGTGTTGATGACTACATCCAAGACAAAGTTCGAGTACTTCTGTGTGAAACTTGGCCTGATGGAGAATGCCTCCCTCGCTGAGAGGGAGTGTTGATGATTACACTTGCGTGAGACATCCTCCAAGACACAGATTGAGTGAGTCAGTATGTGAGGAATCTCGTGAGTTGGGTGCACCCATGAGATGGGTGTGTCGTTCCTCTCTCAGACGGAGATGGATCGTTATGTGCCCCAGTGTGGGGTTAGGAAGCCCATGAGTTGGGTTTGTCGTTCTCTCGAAGACAGACGAAACGATGTGGTACTCCATATGATTCTCCTGTGAGACGCAATGAGATAGAGAACTATTGAGTAGGACGTCATTGTGGATAAGCACAGGTGGACGTGATCCTAGTGGTTGAGCACTAGTGAGTGTGTGTCTAGATGTTTCTCCTATGAGATGCAGTGAGATAGAGATATGTTGACTTGGACGTCCCTGTGGCTGAGCACAAGTGGAAGTGCCCCTAGTGGCTGAGCACTAATGGGTGTGTGAGATCCCTTGCTATATTGTCTAAGAGTCAAACTTACCTGTAACCTTATTTGTGATGTAAAGGGTATAGGTTGGCCCCACCATAAAGTGAAAGATAATTAATAGGGTAATTATTAATTATATTTTGAGTTATTGAGGTCGGCCCTGTTGTGCCAATAGACACTACTTTTGATATGTCTAGTCTAATATAAATAAAGGTGATTTCCCCACTGAGGAAACACAACACACATGTGAGTTTGGAAATTTCAGCAAGCACTTGTTCTAGGGATGAAGTCTGCACCTCTCTTGGGCACTAGTCTTCTAGGTTTTGTGAGCACCCTTTTGTGTGCTAGGTTTATGGTGTGGGAGGTCTTTCTCTCGAAGAATATAGCAAAGGATTGGTTGGGTTTTCTTCCCTTGTTGAGAAGGGTTTCCCAGGATACTTCTTGTGTACTTGTGCATGGTGTTTCTTCTTGTGATATTGGTTACTGCAGCAAATTGTTTATGGTGTAACTACAATTGTCTATGGTTCAAGTAAAATGTTAAAATTGGAATGAACTTCATGCTTGAGCCTAGCTTAATGAAAAATCAACAGGGTCAACTTCTCAATTAGCATGATATAATTAAGGTTTGACCAATCCACAAAAAGGGATTTGGTCATACATAAGTCCCGACATGACCAATCCACAAAAGGGGATTGATTTATAAGCAAATGACTCGTTAATAAATAGTATATTCTTCGTAGTGAAAATATTTCAACACTCCCCCTTAACAAGAAGGGTATTCTACAATACAACATCATCAGGGGAGAGAGAGGGAAGCAACATCATCGACGTCTTGGAACATTGACCGACACATCTATAAATCATCAGAAGTTTTTCTCATCATCGACAACATTAGCATGGAGTTGGAGCATCATCATCATTATCTGCATCAACATCAATTAGTGCAATACTAATATATCATCGTCAATCAGTACATGACTTATACAACATCATCAACAACAACAGCACAAGGTTGATACATCATCAACAACAACACGAGCCTGATACATCATCATCAACAACCAGCACGAGGATGGAACAACAACATCAGCAACACGAGGTTGGAACAACATCATCAACACGAGGATGGAAAAACATCATCAGCACGAGGCTGAGACAACAACATCATCAACATGATCAGCACGAGGCTGAAATAACAGCATCATCATCATATAACAAAAAAATGAGGCAGGTGCAACAACATTTTGTGGTGCTCTGACATATCCTAAGGATCTGCCCAGGAATCATAAGATTCCCTAGGATATAAAATCCTAACAGAGCTACCACGTGGCACTTTGACAGATCGTCCTTACCGAACCTTCGGGATCTACCCAAGAATCAGAGGATTCCCTAGGATATAAAATCCTAACAGAGCTACCACTACTGACCACAGCTGGCATATACATGCACAGGTACTCTGGCAGACCATCCTTACAAGACCTTCGGGATTTTCCCAGGGATGATCAGTGCCCTAGGATATAAAATCCTAATGGAGCTACCTTTTGTTGGTCAGGATACTATAGTATCATCAACATCACTCCCCCTTTCGAGAGAGGTCTTTTCGGACAACACCAAGCTTGTCTCGGAAGTGCTCAAACTTCACACAAGACAAAGGCTTGTTCAACACATCTGCAACCCGCTCATATGTGCCAACATATTGGATCTTTATAGCTCCCCTCTACACCATATCATGAATCTAGTGATATTGGATCTCTATGTGCTTCAACTTATCATGGAACACTGGGTTCTCCGTCATTTTTATGCAACTCTAGTTATCACATAGAATCACGGTGGCTTCCATCTCCAGATCGAATAGAACTGTCAGCAACTTCTGAAGCCATATGGCTTCACAACTGGCGAAACATGGTACAATGTATTCTGCTTCTGTCGTGCTGAGAAAAATATTGGATTGTTTCCTGCTCTACCATGAAGTCATGGCTGACCCCAGACTGAAACAACATCTTGAAGTGTTCTTTCTATCAGATACACTTCCAGCCCAATCTGAATCAGTATAACCAATCAGTCTGAAGTCATGATCCCCAGTATAACTGAGACCAAAGTCCAACATACCCTTAAGGTATCTCATCACATGTTTTGCAACAACAAGGTGAACATGTCTGGGCTCTACCAGATACTGACTCAAGGTGTTCACAACAAAACATATATTTGGCCTGGTATTCGTCAGATACATCAACGATCCAATGATCTGTCAGTACAGCGTAGCATCAACCAATTTTGACGAAGTGTGAACCAGGAGCTTCAACTTCGTTTCCATGGCTGTGTTCATGGCTTTACATTCCAACATATCAAACCTCTTCAATATTTCAACTGCATACTTCCCTTGGTTAAGGAAGATCTTCCTTGGGCTCTACCAAACTTCAAGACCTAAGAAATAATGCATGAGGCCTACGTCTTTCATCTCAAATTTTGCAGCAAGTTTTTTCTTATAATCAGTGATGAGATTTTCTTCTCCAATTAAGAATAAGTCATCCACATACAACAACAATATAACTGACTCATCATTCATAACCTTGAAGTAAAGGTTAGAACCATCTTTACTCTTGGTAAAGCCCAAGCTTGTCAGGAAACTGTCAATTCTTCCATACCAAGCTCTAGGAGCTTGATTCAACCCGTACAGAACCTTCTTCTACCTACAAACATGAGTCTTTCTATATTCAACTTCAAACCCTTGAGGTTGTTCTCTATACACTTCTTCTTCAATAACATCATTTAAGAAGGTTGTTTTCACATCCATCTAGTGTAACTTCCACTCCATCTTGGCTGCAAGAGCTATGATGGTTCTAATAGAAGTGTATCTGGCTACAAGAGCAAACGTCTCTTCATAATCAATGCCTTCCTTTTGAGAAAAGCCACAAGCTACAAACCTTGCTTTATGTTTTTCAATACTTCCATCTACAACATGTTTTATCTTGTATAACCATTTGGAAGATACCACATCTTTGTCCTTCAGTCTGGGAACTATTTCCCATACATCATTCTTTATAATGGATTGGTATTCTTCTATCATGGCATCCACCCATTCTTTCTTCTGAATGGCTTCTTCAAAGCAAGTAGGTTCATTTTCTATGAGATCACATATCAAAGCCATATAACTGGAGAATGGCTTAAACTTCTTGCTTTGTCTCATGGTTCCTTCTGGGGCACCATACTTCTCTCCATCTTGAATAAGTTCCCTTGCCCAAGCTGGCTTTCTCTTGTGATAGATCGTCATCTGGGGAGGTTCTTGAGATTCTATCATGTCATGATCTTCTGGAATCTCCTCATTAGGGGTAACTGCAACTTCTCTCACTAGTTTTGCAACTCTAGGAGCTACAGGTTCTTCTTCATATACTTCTTCAAGCTGACATCTCCTTGATTTATTGAGTGTTGCATCTTCATCAAAGGTTACATCTCTGTTGATCTCAATATGATGGTAACCTGGTATGTAAATTCTGAAGGCCTTAGAGACCTCACAGTGTCCAACAAATATTCCCTTCTTTCCTGAAGGGTCCATCTTGGTTCTTCTTTCTTTCGGAATGTGTACAAACACTGGGAAACTAAATATCTTGAGATGGCTTACTTCTGGCTTCTTTCCAAAGAACATTTCTTCGGGGGTTTTGAATCCAAGTGCACTATGGGATAGTCGGTTTTGGACATACACCGTTGTTCTTGTTGTTTCATCCCATAAGTGCATTGGAAGATCTTGATCGTGGATCATAGTCTTCATTGCTTCCATTATAGTTCTATTCTTTCTTTCTGCTACACCATTTTGTTGAGGATTGTAGGGAGTGGTGAGCTCCCTCTTAATCCCAGCATCTCTGCAAAAGCTTACAAATTATTTTGAGGTGTATTCTCCTCCATTATCTGACCTGAGTATCTTGATTTTTCTTTCAGAGAGATTCTCTATCAAGGCTTTGAATTCCTTGAATTTTCCAAACACTTCATCTTTTGATTTCAAGAAGTAAACCCAAGTCTTGCGAGAATAATCATCAATAAATGACATATAGTATACATACCCCCTAAGAGAGGTTGATGGCATTGGGCCACATACATCTGAGCAGATGAGCTCCAAGATTCCTTTTGTTTTATTGTCACTCTTCGGGAAAGGATTATTTATGTTCTTTCCTTGTGCACATCCCTTGCACACACCTTCATGATCAACCTTGAATTCTGGTAGACCTGTAACTACCTTGCTCACATATGGTAAGGCTTTGTAGTTGATGTGAGCTAGTCTTCTATGCCAAAGTTCACATGGGCTCTCAGTGGAGTGAGTCAAGGTTGCATCTGAGTGATCTTTTAACTTATATAGGCCACCTTCTTATGTTCCAATAACAATTGCATCTTCTATGGTATTTCCTTTAGGCCACATAAGAACTTCACCATCTATGAAAGCAACCTTGAAACCTTTCTTATCTAGAGCTGAGATAGAAAGTAAGTTCTTTGTCAAACCTGGTACATATAGTACATCCTTCATTTTCATCGGGGTCCCTAATCAAATTTGTAGGTGGATTCTCCCACTCCTTTGATAGGGTACTGGTAATCATCTCTGAGTTTAACTTTCTGGGGAAAGTTCTTTTTTGTAAGGCTAGAGAGAATGTCCCTCTGACTTGTCATGTGCTTAGAAGCACCACTGTCTATGAGCCAAGTATCATCTCCAAGTGACACAGATCCTGAAAGGGCAGAAAATAAAACATAGTTTGCAATCTCTTCTTTAGTCATCTTCGTGGGTGGCTCATCATCTTCAACTGCATGGGCATGATGTCTTTTATTATTTCTTTTCTTGTATTCTTATCTTCTGGCTACACAATTCTTAGCAATATGTCCCATCTTATCACAATGGTAGCATTGATAAGAGGAGAAATATTTTTCTCTTCTTTGACCTTTATAAAACTTTTGGAATCTCCTTGGAAGGTGAGATTCTTTATGAAAGTGGGCGAATCTTTTTGGGTAGTGAGATTCCTTATGTTGGTGGGTCTCCTTCTAGAAGTGAGACCTTGTCTTTCCTCCTTTAGCATGAGCAGCTAGGGCTTGATCTTCATCCCTTAATAGTATTATTTCTCGATTAGCTACTCTTTCTTGGTGGGCTTGATCTTCATCCCTTAATAGTATTGTTTCTCGGTTAGCTACTCTTTCTTGTTCTTGAACACATTCTTCCCAAAGACTATCAAACTGGAGTTTTCACTTCCTTGCACAGATGGTTTGGATGAAGGCATCCCAAGGTCTGGTGAGACCATTAAGAGTTGTCATGATGAGTTCATCTTCATCCAAGTTGTCTCCAATATCTTCTAGTTGTTCTTTGAAATGAGTAATCCTAGAGAAATAGTCATGAACTGTTTCTCCTTTCTGCATCTTTGTATTCTTGAGTTGGGTTCTCAAGTTCATCTTCCGGTTAATGTTCTTTCTTTCATGCATTCTGGTTAGGGCATCAAACATTTATTTTGGAGTATTCTTTGAAGCCACTTGAGGGATCAAGTGATCTTTATTGGAGTCTGCAATGATCCTTTTGGCCCTAACCATATCCTTCGTGTACTTTGCTTTAGCTGCATCTTCTTCGGGTTCTGGTACGTTTTCCTTTATGAATTTTGCAAGGTCATTCTCTTCAAGAATGAGTGTAATCCTATACTTCCAGGAACGAAAGTTTTCCACGCCTTCTAACTTGTCAACAAGCTTGGTGCTTGCAGACATCTTGCCCTGGAGCTGGGAAAATGACCAAAAATTGAAAGTGCTCAGAAATTAAATCTGAACTTACCAGGAGGTGCACTTGGCTGAGGCGAGTAAGCTGGTGCATTTTGTTTTTAGAAAATCCAAAATTTACCCCTTGAAACTGAGCCTGCGAAAATCTAGACTGGTACTTCTGGTATTGGTTCTGGTTTTCTGGTATCAGCCAAAACTAGGGTTTCACTTCCTAGAGGCTCTGGCCACTGAAAAGGTGCGCTCAAGCTGCCAATGAGTTCACTAGGCTAGGGCGCACTTCCCTAGATGGTTTTTAGGTTGAAATTCCCTTACAACAAAAAGCCCTAATTTTCTTGTACATCAACAATGACGTTTTTTATTATCCAATGAAAGGTGATCTCTTTAGCTTAGCTCTGAAACCATGTTAAATTTAGAGCTACTATTAAGTTCTTATCAATTTACTAGACAATAATAGCATAAGAAGGATCACTGAGAGAAACACAGTCAGAAGATACACAGCGTTTTATCCTGAGAAACCCTCATGGGGGAGAAAACCCAGCAAAAAATTCCTTAATATAGATTGCCAATACAATGCCAAGATAAAAGACCAAACACTAGAGAATATCCAAGACTGAGCAATACGCCTCTCTCTCCTCCTTGTAACTGCAACTTCCTTCAAAACTTGCTCACTAGATGAGTGACTTGAGTGAGTGAGCTAATGAGGCGCCATCCTCTCTTATTTATATTAGTTGAGGACCGCTAGGGTTGTGTCTCTTCATTAGGCAGGGTCGAGTTCTCCAACTAGTGGCTAAAACCACTTTAATTAGCCCTAGGGGGCGACTTCTCAATTAACACGATATAATTAGGGTTTGACTAATCCACAAAAGGGGATTTGGTCATACATAAGTCCCAACATGATCAATCCACAAAAGGGGATTGATCTATAAGCAAATGACTCAATAATAAATAGAATATTCTTCGCAATTACAATATTTCAACATTTCTAGCTTCAAGTGGCATTGTTGTACTCTTTACTTTCCATCGCACACAGTACTCAATGTTTCAGACCATAATGAATTAATGGCAATAAAAGGGCTTGGAAAAATGTTGCATCATGGACGAAGGGAAACACACCCTCCACAAAGGCACCCATAAATGAGAATACAAACCCTTGTATGTCAAGGACCCCATGCCTAGAAGACTTTCCCCAATCCACCTCATATTCATTTCATGAATTGGATGGGATCTTCTTGGGAAACATCCCTTGACTTGGGGATTGGTCTACCCAATAGGGCACCTTGACAACCCTCCCATACCTAAATTTGGCAAAGTTTATAAGGTATTTGAGCATTTGTTTAATTTGAAAATGGGGGTTTGACGCACATGTTTTGGTGGTTCTCTTATTATATGTGGCTTACTTGGCATGATTCATATGACTTGTGGACCTTTGGAGGGTGTACTTGTTTGTCTTTGTAGGACTTTGCTAGTTGGAAAGATATTCGTGAAGGAACTGTACCATTTGGACCTTCATAGGGTCTTGGAAGCCCATGAGATGGATGCTAGACCCATCTCATGGGCACCATTTGATGATGAGTGTTGCACCTTGATGGAGGACGTGGCCTTTGGAGGCATCTTGGCATGGCTAGAGGATAAGGCTCCACCCTTCTCCACTTGAACGACGGCCTTTGGAGGCCTAAACGTCACCCTCCTAGCCCTTGTCATCACCTAGGGGCCAGGGTTTTATGGATCGCTTGATGGATTGATGGAGGAGGCATGTAACATGGACGTTGGCACATGAGAAAGGGACACATGGCTTTTGGAGGCCCAACATTCCATCTTTTCAGCCTTGACATCACTCTTATGAACCTAGCGTCACCCTCTTTAGGGTTTTATTTCATGTAAATTTAATTTTTGTAAATTGAAAAGACAATTTGAGGGAGTCGACCCTCTTCTAATTTCTTGTTGACAAATTAAAGTGGACAAATTGGTATGCAAGGCCTCGTATAAATAGAGGACCTTGCCATTTCATTTTATCATCACAACTTTCTCACACATGTGAGAGACAGGTCTGAAATTTTCACTATATTGGGGTTATTGGCTCTTTTCTCTAGTGCGCTATCTCTTGGAGGTCAAGTGTGGATGCTTCCTTGTTGACTTTTGGATGGTATTGCTGCAATTAGGGTTTATTCTTGTCATATCTTGGTGAAGTAAGTAAATTTCTGCAATTTCATTTCATGCTATTGAATGTTTATGGTAAATTTTACTTGTTCATATTGAAGATCTTGCTTGGTAAAACCATGAGAGAGGAGCATAAGTGCTTCCTCCTCTCACAAGGTTAATTTCAATTTTCATCCATAAATTTGTGAAGGAAATCCTACCTAGGTTTAGACTCCTAAAGCCCTAAAGTGCTAGCACTTTAGGAGTTTGATTCTAGACTCTTGATTGTGACCTAGTTGAAGTACTTAAGAAGGGGGGAAAGGTTGCTAGAGCCCAAAAGTGTTTGCACTCTAACAAAACCATTCTCCTCAAGGTTTAAACCCTAAGGCCCTAATGTGCTACCACCTTAGAGTTTAAACCCTACCTCTTAGATCTTTGTTAGTTTCATCTCTAAGTGATATCATTGTTGTTATAAAGACTCCATAGCCCTAAAGCACTAATCATTTAAGCTCTCTTGTGGTGAAAGTGATCAAAAACTCTTTATTTTCAATCTCTCAAGCTATTTACTAACTTTACTAACATTAACTTGTGCTAATTGAGTGGTAAACTTCTTGTTGTTGCAAAAGTTTGCTACAGCCACCTGATAACACTTAAATTTGTTGCATACATTGATTTAATGGTGGTATAACATGCTCAGAAATTGCTTTGAACAATTGGACATTAATCTATTGTATATGTGCTAAGTTTTCCTTGTCAATTTATGCATTTCTTATCTCTTTTATTTGCTATTGTTACAAACTTAAACTTGTTATAACTTGTTGTACTGCTGCAAATTTGTACCAGCTATAGCAAATTGTCATTGCCTAGTGTCTTACGAGGTTTTAATTGCATGTTTGTACTTGGAATTGATCATATAAATGCTATAAAGTGTTCTTGTTCCAGGTAGGTACTCAAACACCTTTTAATCTCATCCATTTCATAGACCTAGACTTATCATTAGGTGATCAAGTGAGAGGGTTGTAAGCTTGGCTATCAAACTTGCTACTTTGATCCCTTGAGGTCACCAGGGAAGCCTCCCTTGTGTTGGACCTCCCCCATCACTAAAACGAGGGGATTTCTTACTAAGTTAACAGTTGTAGGATTTCCTATAGTTACGCAAAATCTGGTGATCTTGTGTTGAGCTTTGCACAACTACAAATCCTGCGATAACAGTTCCCTAAGTCGTGTCCTAATAGATCCACTCCAAGACCCCCACACACCCACCTCTGCAATAAATGACCTCCATGAGATGGTTAGTACGAGCCATAAGGGTAGGGACTATCTTGAAATGGGGACTAAAAGGGCAGGCCATGACAAACCACAAGGGTCTAGGGAAACCACCTAGATGAAAGAAAAACACTTTACATTGATCACTAAGCATGGTCTGGTACAATACATAAGGTACAATGGTCACTTTTGGCTGATCATGATACATAATACAAATCATCGTGATGGCATAACTGATCATGGAACCCTAGGATCTGACATCATCTCAAGATATGCATGAGATCGGCTCTGATGTTGGCACAAATCTGGCAAAGAAAATGAGGTACTCTGAAGTGAAACTGAGGGGTAACAGATGCCATTAATATAAACAAATCAAGTACATATTCTACTGGAAAGTTAAAAATGTATTGAAACATAATACTAATTTGGTCAATTGTATAACCTTTCTGTCATAGGATATTATTGATCGGCAGAGAGAAGTATTACATGTAATATATTTCTGTTGTACTATAAACATGAAAGTTAACTCCCGGTTACCTCTCCAAACTCTTTTTTTTGTAAGAAGTCTCATAGTAAGCTAATAATGTATCTACAAACTGATGTAATACATCCATTCTTTCATAGATCAAGGTAACTTAAATGAATTTTAAAGAGTTACTGATATGTAACTCCCATGAATGTGCTTTCTACAAATCACAACTGATATCTAATCCCACCCAAGCAATCCACAAGGATAATTTGCATTGAATTTAAAGTGCAATAGCTCCCATCATGAAGCAATCAAATGATTCTACTTGTGCTGCTCTTACGAGCTGTTTATTAAACATATCCAGCATATCCATATTTGGATCAAGTTTCCGTTGCCAGCCCTGCAAATTTACAATTCCATCAAAAGTATAAATACTCAAATTTAAAAGCCAAGTGGAGTGATGGAAATGAATATTTGGTTCTATCATACTCAATTCTAGTTTCAGGAAGGAAAGAAATCAATTTAAACTTTTTGTAAGTAGAAACTAACCTGGATATAATCACAAAGATATCTACTTGACACAACCTGAATATACAATCTAAAGATAACTACTTGATGAAACCTGAACACAATTAAAGAGATTTGTACTTGATGCAAAATATTTGAAACAAGTGAAGAGAAAAAGATTTTTGATATGGTAGATGAAAAGCAGCTTGTAATTTCGCTGACAATGTAAATGCGTTTATCATGCACACAAACAGATGAAGACAACACATTGTATTTTCCATGAAACTATCATACAATACAAAACAATAAAGGAATAACTTTTGAGAAAAATAGCTCTTCAAGAAACATAAACTTTCAAAGCCAGTCTTTTCTCATTCCTGTCTTGGTGCTTTCAGGTTTGTAAAGGTGAGGAGAAACACCTCATATATGAGAGTGCTAACCATCACTGTGCAAATGTCCCCGTCAATGGTTACACGGTGTTGTCGAACGTCATTAAACAAGTCTGTCATGCACTCTCCAGTGTTCTTTGCAGAACCTTCCACAGCTAGGTACTTCTTGAACTTCTCATCCACATTCCTTACAAATTGCTGCACGAAAAGCTACAATGTTTGGTAAGAAAGCAGGGATGAACATATACATCAATTGATACTGAGCAGTTATAATCAAAATCAAAACAAAGCTACACAACTCTGACCAACAGCAACTTAGTGCAGTTCAAGGATAATTTCAAGGGAGACCCTTTAATTTTTTTTGATAGAAACCAAGGTGACTTTCCAATTTATATGCATGAAATTGATGGCGTATCTTTGTAAAAATGGAAAATGTAGGGTCAAATCCCGCTAGTGCGATTGGTTTCAATGGGTCTCGTTCTATAAGGCAACCTAGGTTTGAAACTCAGCTAGTCGGGAAGAGACACCTAAAACACTAGCCATGTTAAGGGTTGGTGTGGCCCAGGCCAGGTGCGATCCCCAGATGCTTTTGACGGCTTAGAGACCCCTGGGTTGCGGTTTCTTAGACCACAGGCTAGTCCCACAAGTGATGGACAAACACGCAAACAAAAAAAAATGGAAAATATAGTGTAATAAATTTGTTCATTCTTTCAGGGAAGGGAAACATATTTGAAATCATCTGACAAATTCTTAAAAATGCTTGGTAAATCTTAAAATATACATTGCATCTTATACATATCACAGCATTTATAGTAATTCATATAAATAAACCAAACTCTTAACTCAAAAATATGAATCAATTTTCGTCTTTGAAATCTAATTTAAAGACAACTTTGTTTTCTAAATAACAGGATTTGCATTCTACTCTAGCAAGAAAATAAAATTTAGTAATTCAGTACCATTCATAGGCATTCTAAACTATACATCTAGTGATAAATAAATCAAAATAATTTTTTTCATAATCATAAAATAATTAAAATACTAATTACTCATTTTAGATGTTGACATTAAAGTCAAATAACACAAGACTACATTATTTTGGCTTGTATATATAGATAAATCACTGCACTTTGATGCTATTATTTATTCCTAATTTCAAAAGTACGTTCAATCACCATCATGTTTTGGTTAATAACATAAATAACTAGAAAATAAATAAGCACACATGTTGCATTCAATGTCAATCACTTGTACGGCAATTCAATGATAGTATACAAAAACACATAACAAAAGAATATATAACCTTTTTAGAAAGAAAAGTTGTATATTAATAAAATTTAAAAAATCCTTAATTGATCCTTATCTCACCATAAAATCTAATTGTACTTCGCCAGATTATGGCTAATGTAAGATGTATGAAATATAAAAATGGTTATGTTATTTTAGAGTATTGAGGAAATTCGTATGTACAAAAAATAAAATATTTCAACAGTTTGAAAACATATTTATTGAAAAATAATACAAGTCTACACATGACATACCGTTTACAAAGGTGGATAAATATTTTAAGCTTCTTCACAGTTTCTTAGCTTTTGTATTCTCTTATAGTTCTATGATACTTACATTAGAGGTGCAACCGCATTGGAATTAATAACAACTATACATATTTTGGTGTCCAGCACTACAAATTAGGTTTCCTTGAGTTTTTCTCACCCATCAAGAGTATAAACCATAAGTCACATGCCCCAATAGATTTAGTTCTTCTCTTAGCCTATAGATGGTGATTGAACGGCCTCTACATTGAAGAGATCATTACCTACGGTCCAACAGTAATTATCATATATGACATACCACATTCCTTTTAAGAAGGCCACGCCTTATACTTCATTCTTTTTCTGGATTGTTTGGACTTATATTAGAAAGGAAAACCAAGGAATTTCCTGCCTTTCTTCTTGAATGGTAATTATTGAGAACATCTTCTGTTTGTTTAGGTTATAATAAGGTTTTTAACACTTTATAGCAATTTATTTTTTGTTGTAGCAGATCTCATAATAAGCCCCTTCAATAGA
>ML818249.1:6499-23561 GCA_009831015.1 Picea engelmannii
GGAGAAAGCATCCGAAGGCAAGATCTTCTTACACCCAAATGCAGGAAACCAGAGAAAACAATAATGCAACAACAAATCATTTATCATAACATAGCTGTGCTAATTCATGCGAAGCATTCGATCATGAACCCTCTGGTATTAGATGAAAACATAGATGGAAAAGGAAAATTGTTTGTCATAAAACAAGAAATCTCAAACACAGATGCACAACCCAGAGAACTAGAATGGTTGTTAAAACTTTACAGTCAGGAGCTTCGCTATACCATTGATAGATACAAAAATGGCGAAAACACCTTCATATACTCAAAACAACAACAACAACAGAATCGAGACGTTGCATTAATAGCTTTTCATCTGCATGGATTCTGACAATCTTCAACTGCAATCTTTGAATGATCGTGCAACTTTGGTGGACACAATCGGACTCTCTGACAGTTCTGTGGGCGAGTCGACGTGCCTTTAATTTGTCGTCGGACTTTCCCATTATGGCAGAGACGATGTCTAACCACCACCAACTACCTCAATAACTGCTTCATGGGGATTGAGGACAACCCGGCCAACTCAGCACTTTTGGGACGTGGAGGGCCTCCTGCGCTGCTACCTGGATTAGCTCGAACGACCTGACGAATAGACGTGGAGGCCATCGCGAAGGCTAGGGGAATGTAATGGGAGTGGTGGTGCTGAGACTACGAGGGTGGAAATGAGAGGTGATGAGGTGTGAGAGAGGCTACAGGGGAAGACACATGGCGGAAGGGAAGAGGCGGAGGGGGCAGGAGATGAAATATAATGGTCATGATTTTAGTGGGAGGCTGACGTGGAGGGGAGAAGGACACATGGAAAGTGGTGAGTGGACAATGGGATGGGGAAGGGATCATATGGACTGCAGGAGAGGAGATAGATAGATGGCGGAGGATGAAGAAGGGGCTAGAGGGAGCGGGCCTCATCGCACGGTTAGGTGGAGGATGGATGGCGAGATGACACAACAAGGAAGGGGGCCCCACGTTGATTAAAACCAAAGCAGCTGAGAAGGATGGGATTGCCTGAGCACCATTGATCCAGGCGCTTTGATCTTGATCGTTGAAGAGGTGCACCCCAGATTCCGGACCCCCCGTCTCCGCTTAAAGGTAGAAAGGTGGGGGGGGGTCTTGAATCGCCTCGCGTGCCATTGATCCGGGTGCTTTGATCTTGATCGTTGAAGAGGTGTGCCCCAGATTCCGGACCCCCCCCCTCCGCTTAAAGGTAGAAAGGTGGGGGGGCTCTGAAATCCATTGCGTGCCATTGATCCGGGCGTGCAAAATCCTACCGTCTAGATTTCCTTGTCGTTTACCACAGGCACATTTGCATTCAGAACTTAGAACAAGTGGTTTTTTACCCATTTCTTAGCATTTTACCCCCATAACCAGAAATATCGCTAACATTTGGCTCCATGGGGGATAGAGTCATCCCTGTGATGCTCTAAGAACACTTTTTCAGATTCGGTGCCTTGTTGTTGAGCTATGGAGTCACTTATTTAAACTGGAAACAAAAACAACAACACTATTTACAAGGCAAAAGAGCCAACTGCGGCTCACAAAAAACATTTTTTCAAGAAATGCCCATTTACTGGGCCACCAAAAACTTCTTGGCCTTCCAGATCCTACAACCTGTAAGTGTTGTTTGAAAATACTTCAAGGATCTTGAAAGGCCCAAACCAGAGGGCATCAAACTTATTGTGCTTGCCCCTATCCTACCTGGGTGCATCCCATTTGAGCACCAGATCACCCTGCTCGAATTCTTTCTTTCTGCCCTTCCTGTCAAAAGCCTGGTTGATCTTCTGCTGATGCTCGTAGGCCCTGTTCATGACCTGCTCTCTAATCTGTTGCACTTCCACCATCTGATGAATCCTTCTGACCATATGGTCAGGCTCTCCTTCAAGGTCCTAGAGGAATCTCGCCACAGATACGACGAGATGCGTAGAGAAAACGACCTATGTTCCGTAAACAAGTTGGAAAGGGGAGATGCCTAGGGAATTCTTGGTTGTCACCCAATCGGCCCATAGAGAAAATTTGAGCTTCGAATCCCAGGCCCGTTTATTATCTTCCAGTAATTTCTTAATGAGCTTGATCAGAATTTTATTGGAAGACTCTGCCAGTCCATTTCCTTGAGGATAATAAGGAGTAGAGTGGATCAGTGAAATCTCAAACTGTTCACAGAACTTAACCAGGGGCTCAGACCTGAAAGGGGTGGCGTTGTCAGTGACAATTTTGCTGGGGCAGCCAAATTTGGCTATGATATCTTCCAGGAAGCTAATAATTACTTTGTGAGAGGTGCTCTTGGTGGGGATGACTTCTATCCATTTGGTGAAGTAATCTGTCGCAGTAAGAATCCATCTATGCTGGCCACTTGAGGGAGGATGAATTTCTCCAATGAAGTCTAATCCCCACTGCTGAAAGGGTGATGTAACTACAACAGGCTTTAATGGCAGAGATTTGAGTTGTTGTTTCCCTGAAAACTTTTGGCACTTGATGCAAGATCTGATTTCTATGCAAACATCAGGGAATAAAGTGGGCTAGTAATACCCAGCTCAGAGGATCTTATGGGCTGTGGTCTTCCAGAAATGATGAACCCCACAAAGGCCACTGTGGAAATCAAACATAACCTGTTGGGCCCCTTGTGGGTTCAGGCACCTTAAAAATACCCCTAGAGGGTCTTTCCAGTACAAGACTTGGTCAATGAGGCAATACCTGACCGCCTTGAGCTTTAAAGCTCTCGCCTTGTTCTTTTTCATTCCATCAGGAATTCTTGCAGAAAATACAAGATATCCTTGTACCAGGCGCATGCTTCTAGTGATAAGGCACTCTGGAAATGCGCGTTTGATGACTCAGCTTGCTCGTTGATGAAATTAATTCCCAAGGCTCTGCAATTGGATTCAGCCAGCAACTTGGCTAAACCCTGCCCCTTTATCAACTTGGTGGGTTTGATCTCCAGATCGAACTCTAGGATCTTAGCAATCCACTTACCTCTTCTTCCGTCTATGTCAGGCTGTATAAGAATGTCCTTCACAGAAGCCGAAGGGACATATGCAGTGATCTTTGAATGCAAGACATAGACTCTGAAAGCTTTGAGGGATTTCACCAAGGCATAAGCCTGCTTCTCCATGATCTTGTACCGGAGTTCTTCATTTCTCAATGCCTTGCTAAAGAAAGAAATTGGTCGCTCTCGCCCTTGATCATTTTTCTGCAATAAGACTGTTGCTACTGTATCACAAGAAGCAAAAGAAAAAATCAAGAAATCTTTAGAATAATCAGGACTGATTAACACAGGTGCCTCAGTCAGTGCCTTCTTTATTTGGACAAAAGATTCCCTAGGCTCAGCAGTCCATTTCACTTCATTCCCCTTCCTTAGCATGGCTGTGATGTGTTTCACCAACTCAACAAAATTTGAGACAAATCTCCTCAGAAAATTTATCTTCCCCAAAAAGGCCTGAACTTCCTTCTTAGATCTAGGAAGTGACAGGGTCTGAAGTGTTTCTACCTTGCTAGGGTCAATCCTTACTCCCTCTGCTAACACTATATGGCCTAATAGCTTCCCTTCATTCATAGAAAACAGAGATTTCTTGGGATTCAGGGAAAGGCCGAACCTGCGACACTTCGAAAAAACTCTTCTCAAGTGGCAACAGTGTTCTTTATCGGACCTGGAGAAGATTGTTATGTCATCTAGGTAGATCACCACAAACTTATCTTTCTCCCCAATGAAGGCTATGTCCATGGCTCGTTGAAATGTTGCTCCTACATTCATCAGTCCGAAAGGCATTTTGGCATACATGAATGTGCCCCAAGGAGTGGTGAAGGTTGTTTTTTCCCTGTCCTCAGGCATGACTGATATTTGATTGTAACCAGAGAAGCCATCAATCATGGATATTCTATATGCACCAGTGACCTTCTGCAATATGTACTCCATGTTGGGCAGGGCATAATTGTCTTTCTTTGATCTCCTGTTCAGGTTCCTGAAATCAACACAGAGTCTGATTTCCCCACTTTTCTTTCTTACCGAAACCAAATTGGCCACCCAATCAAAATATCTCAAGGGAACGATGATTTGGGCATCTAGCAGCTTCTTCAATTCTTTCTCCATGACAGGTAGCAACATGGGATTTATCTGTCTTAGCTTCTGCTTGAATGGCTTAGCCTCTTCCTTCAGTGGGATCTTGTGCTCAACGACAGATGTGTCATATGTCTTGAGGTCTTCGTAGGTCCATGCAAACACATCAGAAAACTCCCTCAGCAACTCAGTATATTCGGCCCTCTGCTCCTCGGTCAAACTCCTTGACAACTTGACAAACTTAGGCTCCTCTGGTGTGCCTATGTTGCACTCAGTTGTGTCAACATCATCACCTGAAACTCTACCCTTTACTGCCACATCATTCCCATTGAACAACCTTTCTAATGGGATTAGTCCTTTCGGAATGTGATTACTCGGTAGTCGAATAATCTGGTGGTTAGCAATTTTATCCAAAAATTTCCCAGGGTGATGGTCGCCTTCCACGTCAGGATCCTCATCTATGTGCAACGTAGAAAAGTCATCAACGGATTGGAGAAATTTTTCGATCTCCAGATCATCTTCAAATACCTTCCAATATTTGACATTGTCCGATACTGAGGGTCTATATCTTATTTCGACATCAGATTTGACCATAGGCAACAGAGGAACTTTGAGCAGACTAGCTGAGACAACTAAAGAATCAGCTAAAGTATTTTCTTCCCTCGGGATGAAAGAAATGTTAAAAGCCAAGAATAAATTATCAACTAGGTCCCACACCTCATTTCTATAATTCTTGAGCCGGGGATTTTTAGCACGATAGGTATTCCTAACCTACTGGATAATCAATTCAACATCTCCAAAAATCGCTATCTCTTTAATTCCCATCTCCTTTGCAGCCCTTATACCCAGAACAAGAGCTTCATACTCTGCCATGTTGTTGGTGGTATCAAATTCCAGCTTATATGATAGGGATATGGTCTCTTATGCAGGTGACACAAAAACCACCCCAGCTCCAGCGCCTTCTCGGGAACAGGCTCCATCAAAAAACATTTTCCAGATTGGGGTGATGGAGGGAGGAAATTCATGGGAAGCAGTGGGCTACTTTCTGAGTTTCAGAGGAGGCTCAGGGTCATGGGTGAGCTGTAGTAAACTGGAACCTAAATCAGTGTCCAAGGAAAAGATGGGATGATTGGTAGGATTGGCTTCATCACTGATTATATAGGCCAATTGGGCTTCCCTGTACGGTCTTCTATGCTCTCCTCCAAACACTGGGATGGTAGCATATGTGAGGTCCATTTGTAAGGTTCCCCCCAGTATTTTTATCCAAGATCTTGATAACAACATGCCAAACTTAGGGGGGACATCAGCCACTACAATATCCATGACCACACTTTTCATGGGTAGTTGAAATAAGGTCACAACTAGGTCCTTCATAACTCCAAGACACTGAACTCTCCTGGAGTCAAAAGAATAGAGGTCATGATAGGCTCGGGTGACTTCTAGTCCTAACTCTTCCATGATAGTTTTGGGCATGAGGTTGTGAGAAGCCTCTGAATCCATCAAGCAGTTGTGTAGTACTTTGTCATGTATGTTCAGGGAGGTGTAGAAGGGAGGGGATGAATCATCTCTATCTTCTACCATGGGGCCTAGGATGACAGCGTGTTTCTCATCTTGGAGGTTTATGGAGTCGGTGGGAAGGCATGAGGCTTCATACTGTAAAATCTCAGAGAAGCATTTTTTGAATTCTTCATGTTTTATAAGCTCGGTGAGGGGCATAGGGATTCTGATATTTTGAATCTCATGCTCGAAATTAAAAGAATATGTAAGCTTTGGGATTTCTCTTATTTCAGGAACATGATGGTGGACACTGGGAGAGAGGGGTCGAGGCTTCTTACCTCTATGACTGTCTGCTACTTCATTAGCAGGTTTCTCTGTTCTAGTGAACTGCTCAGGGACATCAAGTGCTGTTGTCTTTCTGTCAGACCTCAGGTTATACCTGCCTCGTCCACCACTAGCCTTGTCTCCTTTGCTCAATTCATTTAGCTGAATATCCATGAGAGACTCCTTGTAAGTTGCTTGAGTGAAATGAGGAAAAGGAGGAGTGTCTCCTAAGCAGTGGATCTTAGGCTCGAGCTCATCTATTTCCCCTTCTTCATCTTCAGCCACAAGATTGTTCTGAAAGGGGGCCTAAATTCTCTGGTCTTCCTTATCTCTTCCTCTTTCTCTGTGCATAGTTGGGGGAGCAATATTATTTGTCCTTCTGAAACCCCCTTTTATTTCGGCATTCTGAGGGCCCTTGTTTATTTGCTTCCTTTCCACCTTCAGTCTCTCCATCTCTTTAGACATAAACTTCATCATCTTAGTCAATTCATCCACTTGAGTGTGGGGCAGTGATGGGCCAGAAGTCGATGCTTTGGACTTTCCTTTTCTTCTATCTGCATCGGCTTTGTTCCTCAGTCTGTCAGCAGCTAGTATGCTGGATTCCACTTCTATGGCCACATATTGCATTTGAGCTAAGGAGGTGGCTCTTCTTTCTCTCAACAAAAGACAGAAATCAGGGTCAAATGCACCAGCATAGGAAATCTGGGCAGATGCTTCTAAGGGATTTATCTCTGTAGGAATCTTATTATACATCTTATTGAATCTTTTGGAGAAGTCAGAGACAGACTCACCATCCATTTTCTTCAGAGAACCAAACTCTGTCATGTAATACATGTAATCTTTCCTAAATCCCCACTGCCTCAGGAAAACACTATCCAAGGCTTCAATTCCAGCAATAGATCCGGGGGCCAATCCTCTAAACCATTTCCTCACCTCGCCATCCAGGCTCTGGATGAAGACTCTCATCCAGACGTCTTCATTTTCAATGTTTAGGTTGTCTGCATAACTGTAGAAAGAAGCCAAGTGCTCTTCTGCAGTTATGTCCCCTTCCCCTGTGAACTTGGGCATGTATTTCAAGTAATCTCCAGCAGGGAGAGGATCCATAGGATGAGGTAGGATTAAGGGAGCATACCTAGCAGCGACTATGGAATCCATTCTATTTAGAGGGGGATTAGCACCATCCATAGGAATATTAGGTAGAGGAGAACTTGGAGGAGAAGGAGTTAGTGAAGGGGTTACTGGGGATGAGTCTCGAAGTGGAGTGGGGAACAAGAGAGGATTCAAGGAGAAGGCTAACGAACTCAAGTCAGCAGGTGCTCCTCCTTGTGCGGGAGTAGGAAAATCTCTTGTAGTCTTGGGTCTACACCAAGGAACAACTTCAGAGGAGAGGGGAGTGACAAGAATTTCTCCCTCCAATCCCAGACTAGGAGGGGAAAACTCAGCAGGAACACTCCCAAAATTCAAGAAACGAGAAACCTCTGAAGGAGGTCTACTAAGAAACTGAGGAGGAGAAAAAGGAGTTCTCACAGAAGGAGATGGCAGATTACCTAATTCGGTGATGGAAACTTCTTCTGCAGAGCTCTTTCCTCTTTTGAGAATCACTTCTGGGTCAGATTCAGGTGTCGCTAGAGGTAGCTGTGGATGAGACCGCGTGTGTCTGCCTCTGAAAGCCACAATTAATAGAGCAGGTTCTCCCCAACGGAGTCATCACAATGGAGTCGCCAAGTGCATGGTAGCAATCTCAATAGTTCTGATATCTGATGCACCTTCAGAATCAGTTGATCGTTGTCGTTCAATCCCGGGGAAAATATTCAACTTCGTCCCTGGCAACGACGCCATAAATGTTAGCATTGGAAGTCACTCCTGGATTGTTTGCAGGAGAAGAGCCCGACACCCATCAGTTTAATGTCATGAATTGTTTATAGAGGGGTGATCAAATGGAAGAAAAATCAGAACAATATCGTCTCAACTCTGAAACTAGGCCAGGTATGCATGGACGAGTGAGGTCTTGATAAACTTCAAACAGTGAGTTGTAATAAGGGTGAGTACGGGGAAGCCTTATATGAGAAGAGTGCAGGGGACTGTTATAAACGTCAGGTTTCTAACAGACTGTGGGAGAAAGCATCCGAAGGCAAGATCTTCTTACACCCAAATGCAGGAAACCAGAGAAAACAATAATGCAACAACAAATCATTTATCATAACATAACTGTGCTAATTCATGTGAAGAATTCGATCATGAACCCTCTGGTATTAGACGAAAACATAGATGGAAAAGGAAAACTGTTTGTCATAAAACAAGAAATCTCAAACACAGATGCACAACCCAGAGAACTAGAATGGTTGTTAAAACTTTACAGTCGGGAGCTTCGCTATACCATTGATAGATACAAAAATGGCGAAAATGCCTTCATATACTCAAAACAACAACAACAATAGAATCGAGACGTTGCATTAAAAGATTTGCGTCTGCATGGCTTCTGACAATCTGCAGCTACAATATTTGAATGATCGTGCAACTTCGGTGGATGCAATCAGACTCTCTGACAATTCTTTGGGCGAGTCGACGTGCCTTTAATTCGTCGCCGGACTTTCCCATTATGGCGGAGACGATGTCTAACCACCACCAACTACCTCAATAACTACTTCATGGGGATTGAGGACGACCCGACCAACTCAGCACTTTTGGGACGTGGAGGGCCTCCTGCGTTGCTACCTAGATTAGCTCGAATGGCCTGACGAATAGGCGTGGAGGCCATCGCGAAGGCTGGGGGAACGTAATGGGAGTGGTGGTGCCAAGACTACGAGGGTGGAAATGAGAGGTGATGAGGTGTGAGAGAGGCTACAGGGGAAGACACATGGTGGAAGGGAAGAGGCAAAGGGGGCAGGAGATGAAATATAATGGTCATGCTTTTAGTGGGAGGTTGACATGGAGGGGAGAAGGACACATGGCAGGTGGTGAGTGGACAATGGGACAGGGAAGGGATCATAGGGACCGCAGGAGAGGATATAGACAGATGGTGGAGGATGAAGAAGGGGCTAGAGGGAGCGGGCCTCATCGCACGGTCAGGTGGAGGATGGATGGCGAGATGACATGAAAAGGAAGGGGGGCCCACATTGATTAAAAACAAAGCATCTGAGAAGGATGGGATCACCTGAGCTCCATTGATCCGGGTGCTTTGATCTTGACCGTTGAAGAGGTGTGCCCCAGATTCTGGACCCCCCCCCTCTGCTTAAAGGTAGAAAGGTGGGGGCGGTCCGGAATCGCCTCGTGCGTCGTTGATCTGGGTGCTTTGATCTTGATCGTTGAAGAGGTGTGCCCCAGATTCCGGACCCCCCCCCTCTTCTTAAAGGTAGAAAGGCGGGGGATCTTTGGAATCCGATGTGCGCCATTGATCCGGGCACGTGAAATCCTACCGTTCAGATTTCCTTGTCGTTTACCACAGGCGCATTTTCATTCAGAACTTAGGACAAGTGGGTTTTTACCCATTTCTTAGCATTTTACCCCCATAACCAGAAATATCGCTAAGATAGCCTTAGCGTTGAATCTGAATTCTAGCTTGTCATCCTTATTATCTAGTACAACTGGCTTTACATAACCAGTCTCTACCACATCCTAGACATCTGCACCTAAATCCATTATGTAGGTTCTCATCCTAACCTTCCAAAAGCCAAAGTTTGTTCCATTGAATAAGGGGGCCTTATTGGTTGAAGTTCCTTCATGAATTGTCATGTTTAAGCTTACTGATCTACCTTTAAATAAAAGGAACCGAATCTGATACCAATTGTTGGACAACTGAGGGGAGGGGGGGCATGAATCAGTTGTTACTGTGCTTAAACAATTATGCCCTTTTGAACTCTTTACAGAACACTCAATGACGATCACAATAATGCAGGGAAGTAAGCAATATAATACTCAACATCAATCACACACATGAAATATATAGAGACATATATTTCCTGAGGAAACCCATAAAGGGAAAAACCTCTTCTTCTTGATATGATAAGTAATCTTTATTTTCTTTACATTATCATTCTTAGAAGCACCAACTCCTTTTGAGGCTACCACCTCTGTTTTACAAGAAATAACTTTTTGAGAGCACCAATTCTCTGGTTTCTCTAGCACCCACTAGAAGGAAGCACCAACTCCCTGGTTTCTCTAGCACCCACTAGAAGGAAGCACCAACTCCCTGAGTGTTCCAACACTAACTGGATGGAAGCACCTACTTCCAATTACATAGGCACCAACCTATATAACAGAGAACAATAGTTCTCCCTTGCACTACCCTGCCACCTTGGTTTTCCTGGCTGCAACCAGATGGAAGCTACAACTCCCTATGTTCAAGCACCCACTTGAAACTTTGAGGACAATAGTCCTCCCTAGAACCTCCTTACCACCCTAAAATATAGATCTTTGCTTCTCATAAATTTATCACAGTGATGCAGTATTTATCAATGGCTTACCAGTCTCATCACTGTTCTACTACACTACTCTACTTTGCCTACATCAGTGTCTTCCTGAATGCACCTCTTGTGCTTTCTATTCTTCTACCTTTTATGCTCTGTGTTCCATGTCCCTTCTATGCGCTATGCCTCTTCTGTGCGTTTCAGCTGCTACACACAACCCACTTCTACTTGCATGAATCACATTCAACAACAACAACCATATCTTCTCTGTTTTGTGTATATTTATCATGCCAAGTCCTCTACCAGACCATCCATGCAACTCATCGTCTTCTTTGGTGGTTATACTGAGTCTATTCTTCATCAGTGGTTGTTATGCTGAGACTGTTCTTCATCAGTGGATGTTCCTGAGATTCTTTTCCTTCTCTGGCAATGTGACCCTTGGTATTCTCTGTCACAATTAAGCTTATCCTCTCTGTTACAGTTACAGTCTTTGATGATTTTCCATTTGTCAATCATCTCTATGATAAGTCTTCATTCCACTGGCAGTTACCACAAGACTCTTCAGCTTCTCTTGCGATCGCCTTGCAACTCCTTCGAATTCTCTAGTAGAAACAATTAGTGGTTTCTGGCAGTTACCCAGAGAAACTCCGTGCACTCATTCCTTTGACATCTTTTCCCTTCCTGAGAAAAATTCACAGTGGGTGTTAGATTTTCTCGCTAAGCCCCTTCCTTTCACATGACCACAAGTTGTGATCAGATGCATATCCAAAAGGCACTTCGTGATCTCGACGATCTCTGATGTGAAGCCTAGCGACGTGCTATCTTCTCCCTTAATTCTTCGACAATGTGACCACTGGCTGTGACCACTCACTAATCAAAAGGGCACTTCACGATCTCGACAATCTCTGAAGTGGAGCCTAATGACATGCTATCTCCTCCCTTAAATTTTTGATGATGTGACCTCCATCTATGACCATGTGCCAAGCATTTGAGGGCTTCGCATTTTGCGAGCTCACTAACTTCATTTGCAGTTTCAGATCAACGGTCCACCATGCTACCTCAATCAACAACTGTGATCAAATCACGACTTCGCATGTTGGGTGTTTGAACGTGAGGCAACCCCGACTCTTCCAACTCCCGATTCCTGATTTAGCGCTCTTTGTCAGATCGACGACCCACAACCCTTTGTGATCCAATGGTCTATATCTTATTAGGACTTCATGTTTCATGAAGTTGGAGGACTACTGACCTCCCTTCTCCCGAGTTCTGATTTTACGAAACCTTCTCCAGATCAACGACCCATGATATTCCTCAATCCAATGGCTATGATCAATATCACGAACTTGGACTTCACGATGTCTGCGGACTGCTCGATGCATTTCTTTCGATTCGCGATTTCACGAATCTAATTTATCGGCTGCCACATGTCCTTCCTAGATGAATGGTTAGGATTGCTGCGGCTCCCAGCTCCTTGGGTATTTTCCTCCTACCTTCCTGATATTTGCGAGCGTTCGATCAACGAATCACAATTCCCCATGATCTAACAGTCTATATCAACTTGCGAACTCGGACATCACGAGTTCCTACAACTCTTCCTTTGAATTTCCCGATTTGCGATTCAGAGAAATGTTGATCTCTCACCACATGTCCTACCTCAATGTAGGGTTAGGATTCCTTCGCAGCTTTGGAGTATTGATTGACTTCTGGTCTTATCCTTCTTGCAACTCCACTGGATCTAACGGTTGCTAGTCCTTCACACTCCAATCCAACAGATCATATATGTACTTCTCCTATGCGCTTCCTCTGGTCACTCAACGTTGATCTAATGGTCACCGGGTGTTGGGGATTGGTGATCCAACGACCACTGTCATTCTTCCTTCTGAGCTTCTGATCTCTTAGACTTAGAATATTTTCTAAGTGTTCACAGGTCTTGACCTTTGCTCCTCCTATGAGTCCATCTCTTGGAGCTCGTCTATGTTTCTAAGAACGCTATCTCTCCTGAGATTTGGCAATGGAATTAACCTCGGTCCTGGCACACACTTGTGCTCTGCGTGTAAGTCTTCACTATTCATCCTAAGCTTCTCAAGCTTTCTCTCCTATGTCTCCCAAAAGACATTTGGTGCCCGCCTGGCATATTCTGTGCTTTCTCGTCTTCTGGTATCTCAAGCTTTGGTTTGCTTCTGTTCTTGCTTGTAAACATGCCATTATCACTGATGTTATTTTCTGTAGACATGCCATCGTCGTCGTCGTTTTTTCCATCAATGAAATTCAAACTCTTCCTTTAAACATGCCAACATAATGGCCACCCCATAACCAACTGTGATGATGCCAATACCACAAAATAAGCCCACGACCAGGTGAAAAACCCACGAACATGGCTTTGGAGGATATACAGTGACCAAAAGGAGTTTGAAACATACACAACAATGCCATAACAACCGAATATAATCAGGTATGCTTACCGTTAATTGTGAGGAGGTGGCCAACAAGGCTAAACATAGTGAAACCCTCCAATAAAATACCCATAACTACTTAAAACAACAATGAGCCATTACAGTTTCCACCACACAGAACAACCAACGAAATCACAACTTTAACCATCAATTTTTCCATTTGAAAATGAATAACCACACAATCATTCTAGAGAAAACACCCACGCGTTTACACAGTTGCCAATCTCAGGAAAACAAAAACCAACACATTACCGAGCCAATGTTCATTTCATACAGAAAGTGAATTCATGGATGGGAAAAAATAACCATACCTGTAACCAATGTCTTTAAAAAGGGCGAGTTGGTCCAACAGTTCCTTCTGGGCTTGAATCTCAGAGCTTAACCACAACAAAACCAAATGAACAATAACCATGCTAGGGTGACGGCCTAGTGGGATAAGTATGGAGTGTCGTGCATTTATTGCACGTCGCTTCCATCATCCAGTCCATTCAATTTTTTAGTACACACCAGCCAACCAAAACCATACCATTAATCCCATGGCATTAATTCCATGCATCGAAAATTGCACATATTACATGCCAATTGTGCCACACCAATCCATATTAACCATTGCCAAAACCATACCATAACATATATCAAATGCACCCAATATAACTCAATATAAATCTTATAGCCACGAACCATTGCTAGTTAGGACTAACACTATTTCCTTTGGACATAGAATAACATAATATAGTATAGTTCCTCTTCTTGGATTTTTTTTCATAAGTCTCTTTCCATTGCTCTTGTTTCTTATTGTTACTAACATGTTCCTTGTGCAGGTGTAACAGGTAATGAATCATGGAAAAAATATCAAATGTAATAACAATAAATATAAGCCATTCATAACATGGAATTTAGAGCTTAGAATAATAGAACAAACACATAAAATGCATTATCCATATGCCATTTTGTCGCAAACAAAACCAAGACTGCATCATCAATCATATAGAACCCTCTAAGTAACATCGAAACAACAACATAAAATGTGTGATAATACTATCTCTAAGCCTTCAGTCTACAAGGGGGTCCCACCTACTAGTATTATATATCATTAGCATAGTTTAAATAATAGGCTTTAGCAATACTTTGTGGGTGAAATCCTCGTTGCGATTTTAATCGTCAACACATAGCTTTTTGGATATGTTTATTGCTCTGTTGTTTTGGAGCTTGATCCCTTTTCTATCTGATTGTATCCAAGTCCGGACTTGTCATGATAAGGCTTTTGACTGTTGATAATGTCATCCAAAACTTTTGAGTTGTTCTTCGTATTTTTATTTTGAAGATCCTT
Source organism: Picea engelmannii (assembly GCA_009831015.1). Classification (NCBI taxonomy): domain Eukaryota; kingdom Viridiplantae; phylum Streptophyta; class Pinopsida; order Pinales; family Pinaceae; genus Picea; species Picea engelmannii. The sequence goes on from ML818249.1 coordinate 20,590, forward strand.
TCTTAATTTGACAATATCTTCTTCCAAATTTCCAATGATCTTGTCTCTTTCTTCTATTTGTTCTTTGAGTGATTCTTCAATTCTTTTATCTTCTTCTATTTGAACCTTCAAATTTGTGATCATTTGTTCTAGTTCCTGAGTGTCTTCTTTCTTGTCTAGTTCCTCTTGTAGATTCTTGTTTTTATTCTTTTCTCTTCTTATAACTTCTATGGCAGTCAATGATTCTTCTCGGTAGTCAACTTATGCCTCTTCATATTCTTCTTCGGTGTCTTCTTTATCAAAGTCTTATACTTCCATGAATAGAACTCTTTCTATCTCACTGTCATTGTCTTCATCTTCATCTGATGAGGAGATGTCTTCTTTGGTGCAGAATCTTTTCTTGAAATCTTTCTTTATGGTTCTTTTTCCTTTATATGTTTGTTTTATATTTGAGTAATCTTCATCATTCCTCTTATTTTTCTTATGAGGACATTTGTTAGAAAAATGACCAATACCATCACAATTAAAAAAAATCAATGGAAGCTTACCTTTATATCTATCGTTGGTTCCCTTGTTTGATCTTCTGACAAAGTTGGCCACTTCTTCATCATCTTCCGAGATGTCACTGCTGCTGCTATGTTCTTTTTCCTTTTTCTTTCCCTTTTGATTTGACCTTTTAGATGCTTTGAAAGTTGCTTCTTTTACATCTGGATTTTCCTATTCAATTCTCATTTCATATGTTGTGAATATTCCATGTAGTTCGTCCATGCTTATTGAGTCTACATCTGCGCTTTCTTCTAGTGTTGATATCTTAGGATCAAATCTCATAGGAAGAGATCTTAGTACCTTTTGAACAATTACATATTATTTAATTTCTTCTCCCAATCCTATGATTGCATTTACTGTTTCATCAACTTGTAAGAAGTAAGTTGCAATATTCTCATCTTCCTTCATCTTTAGTTGTTCGAACTGACTTATGTAAGTTTGAAGCTTTGTTTCTTTGACTTTTGAATCTCCTTCATAAATATTTTGAAGCTTGTCACAAATCTCTTTAGCGGATTTACAATGTATAACTTTGGTGTATGCCAATTCACAAGGAACATTCAGAAATGCATTTGTGCCTTTGGAATTATTTTGACCGAGTTTTATTGCTCTTTCATTTGTTGGCGAAATTGTTGGTTCTTTGTATCCATCTATAAATGATTTCCAAATTTCAAATTCCCATGCCTGTATATATGTTTTCATCCTTTTTCTCCAAAATGCATACTTTTGTCCATCAAACTATGGTATTCCGTTTTTATACATGTTGTTGCTCTACATGATCTACCTTTTAGTGGTTAAACTAATTTCTCAAGGAACTAGCTCTAATACCTATTGTTGGATTACTGAGAGAGGGGGTGAATCATTAATAGAGCAATCTAATCCTTTTTAACCACAAAATGCAAGTGTTATATCAATGTAGCATTATCATCCAATAGTTGTAGAGTAAATAAACAATGAACAAATGAGAAATCATACACATACATAGTACACCAGTTTTTTTACATGGAAACCCAAAGCGGGAGAAAACCACATAATGATTTTCCTTATATGTCTTTAAGAATTATATTCATTGGAAGCACCAACTTCCTTTGTTTTCCAGCTGCAACTGGAAGAAGGATCCAACCCCCTAGTTTCTTAGGCTACAACATGAGGGAAGATTCAACTCCCCAATTCTCTAGCTACAACCAGAAGGAGTCTACAACCCCCTATGTTCTCTGGCTACAATTGGAAGGTGGCTACAAACACCTGTCCTTGCCCCGTCCAACCACCCCAAAGTAGAAGTAGAATGATGGAACCACTATCACACAATCACTGTGAGATATACCACTATAAAGCTGTACCAACCTGTACCACTAACCTACAACCAACCTGTACTACTACACTACAATCAACTTGTACATGAACTGAACATGTATTAAACAAGATACAAAAGATATGCGACCTGTAGTTCTGAAACATGTGTATGTATGTGCCCTATCTATACAACAACCTGCGTACATACGCATCATGTCTGTTATGCGACCTACCTATGCCTTCTAAAACTAGGGATACACAACCTGTAGTTCTGCAACATGCGTATGTACACACCCTATCTATACAACAACCTGCATATGTACGTGTACTGTCTGTTTTGCAACTTGCGCATACCTTCTGAAAACTAGGGTTTTCTTTCTTCTGAAAACTTATGATCCTCTGCAAATTTTCATATAGATTTTCAACCTGTAACTATATCCAAACTGTAACTGTACCCTGTGCATGCATCCTCATATATAACCTTTACCCAAAAACTCTATATCTCTTTCTAGTCATGTGCCATATAATTGTGTGTAATCATGAACAAGTATAATAACCCTCGCATGATCTAGACATCAAACCCTTTCTGATATTTAGCCTTTCAATACATCAACCACTTCACAAATACAAGCTCTCAAGCATGTACCACAAAACCCTTAGCCATATGCCAAGAAATACAAGATGTGCCTTAACTCTAGCAAGAAGTATCAATGATAAATATTGATTATACCAGCATTGTATTTCTGTAGATCTGAATTATACAGAAGATCCCATACAACCACTAATCTTTCTACGGGGAATCCTCAAGTCTCCATAACCATTTCTCATGCATACATCAAAATCCAAATACTCATAGAAATAAGACATACCTTTTGAACCAATGGATAGATCTGATGTATCTGATCATTGTAGACTTTCCCAAGAGTTTGATCTCAGAACCTAGAACCTCAACATCTTCATCTTCTCAAGTTTCTATGGATTTATCCTCATGTATGTGCCCTAATACACTACCAGCCCGCATATGTATGCACCCTAATACACTATTATCCCATGCACACCTCAGAAATTATGGTTTTTTAGTATTCGCTGTAATTCCGAAACTTTCGTTGTCAACCCTTCGTGCTACCTCAGAATTTTGCAACTTCAGATGTATCAAT